>JAPYYZ010001099.1:0-16467 GCA_030522705.1 Eretmocerus eremicus
GTTGCACATCAAATTTTGTGTAATTTGATTCAGTAAAAGTCGAGATATTCCCGGAACGGATTCTCGGGATAAAACAGAGCTGTCCGGCCTCGCCTTAACGCTCGGAATTCTTCACTAGCGATTCAGCATAGGGTCTCAAGATATATCGTTCTGACGTTTCACAGAATGAGAGGAGATGGGCTCGAGGAGAATACATCACATTAATATGATCTTTAGCGACCGAATTGCAAGTGGATGGTAAGCAGCGCTCTTCTGATATCAGTTAGCAGAATGCCTACTCAAAGCATCGGAACCTGTTCAATGAATCATTGATCAGCATCGATGGGTCAAAGTAGGAAGGGACCGTAGAAAATTTTCTGGCCGGAAATGGATCATCCACAATTTTTGGTAGAAAGGCACTATCGTAACCAGCTGTAGGGAAGAGTATCCGGAACTTTGCTCTTTGGCAGGGGAGCTTTCAGATCATGTGGGATGAATTTTCAATTCTTCAACTTGTTCCCTTTTCTCAGTCTAAGAATGATCCAAGAACAATATTCGGATCAATTTCTTATCATTCCCGACAAGTTCCTCCGATTGATGATTATTTCAGCTGTGATTTTTGTTACTCCAAGCATTTTTTTCGTTCTGCCACTCTGTTGGAGTGAATAAAATTTAGCATATCGCCGCTCGTATAATCAATCTGATTTTCGCGAAATCCACGGAATTCACCTGGAATTACACTGTGAGGGATAGGAATTCTAGAACATCATCTAGTGCGTTCACTGTTTTGCCAATGACCTGAATTCTAATTTCTCAACGCGGATTCCTGCGGCTCCGTGATGAGAAAGCTAGATCTGAGCTACGCTCCTCGACCCTGAAAATGAGGAGGACGCGAATCTCAGGAGCCTCGACCGGCAGTCCGCGACTGCCGTTGTCTACTGCAACTTTTGTAACCGTTCCGTGTTCATCTTGAGTTCAATAAAGAGCTGTGTCCTTGCGGTGCATTCACAATGAATAACAGAGGAAACCAAACGGGGCTACGGATTCGAATTGGGGATGGCCGTCCTAGTGCTCATATGCCGATCATATCGCGCTTTGACATAACCTCGCGCAAGCAGGCTCTGGAAGTGAGGAGGTTGAGCGACTCGGGAACGGAAATTTATCTCCTTGAGCAATTTTCACACAGATTTGCACCGTAGACGACAGAGCAAAATGATGAAGCAAAAATTCACATATGTAAGTCACAATCTCCTAACAATCGAAGGGGTTCGCTCCGGTACCTGTCTTGCTTTTTGAGACAATGACTGTTCTCTCCTTAGCGCCTTGTTGATAGTAAAGCGAACTCTGACGTTTTTCAGATGTTTTTAACTCACTCTCTATTCCGGACTCGGCTTCTTCTTCGACATCGTGACAGTCACCAATCTCTGGTTAGTCATCATCTGTGTTTGTCGGACGCGTATCACTCCTCGTTAATTGGTCAAGACTGATCACTTTGAGAGGCAATTCGAACAGTTTCATGGAAGAATCCTCCGAACAAGATCTTTCAAGAGTCTAGATATTCTTAGTCAGTTTACGTAATTCTCTCGCATAATACTGCCTCTCATCGCCGCTCATGGATCTTCTGTGATCTTTCCTCTTTCCTTGCTAGATCGGTCTTTCTCGCAAAACTTGCATGTTGATGTTTTTGTGAGGTTCATGAATTGATTTGAGTCAGGTGTTTTTGAAGAATGTGCAAGTGCTGTTTTCATATCTATCTTGGATCAAAATGGAGTCGTTTTTCCTCTCTTGGTCGTATAACTCCTTGGAGTTGAACATCATCATGCAGTGAGAGGATCGCTTGGTGGAAGAATCATCATTCGAATCACTCGTCTATTCTTTCTTCAAGTTTGCTCCATCTAATCCTTCAAAAAGTACGTTCATATTCCTGCCAGAACTCTCGAGGGAGGTTAACAGAAGTCTCTTCTATCGTATTTCATCGGATCGTCCTTCAATAAACGCGAGAGTCACTCAGTGTTTGAATTTGCCCGTAACGTAGCGCCTGGATTCCGATTAGATATGATTCCGAGTCAGTACATCCACCTGACGGTACATGTCAAATTCAACAGCGTCACCTTGTGGATTTGTAATCAGCGAAGAGAGCTGGTAGACTTCCAGGGACAGAAAATTTCTGTCCGTTCACATGTTCAAGTGAGGAGAGACGATCCTATATGACAAACTTTAGCCTCAACATCCTAACACAGTGGCTCAAGTCTCAGCAGAGTCAACTATGACATTGACTCTACAACGGAGGACGTTGAGGAGGAATAGAAGACCTGAATCTGAAAAGCGTCAGATTTCCACGTTAATTAGGAGTCAAGGCTCGCAAGAATGGCATTGTATCAAGATTCCCTCAACGATCTAAGTCAACCCATCAAAGGTGATCGTATCATCAAGGAAGATGTAAGATCTTACACCCAATATAATCTCATAACCATCTCGCCCAATGATGAGATTAGAATTCGCAGCAATTCCAATGGCTCATATATCTTACCGTGTGAGAGTTTCCTTTACATCAGGGCTAATATAGTCGCTACCAATGTGACGAATGAAGCTCATGTCACGATGGAGAATTGCTGACCATTGTTCTTTATTTGATGAGATTCGGTATGAATTGAGGGGTCGTGAAACTGATCAGACGAAAAATCCAGGAGTCACTGGTGTTATGAAGAATTGTTTATCAGTGACTACGCATAACGAGAAGTCTTCGGAGAGCTATCAATGATATCCTACTCACTCGCAATGTGCGAGTAGTTATGAATACAATACATGTGTACCGTTGAGTAAGCTCATCGGTTCTTGTGAAGACTTCAAAAAAATAGTATTGGGTGCGAAATATGAGCTTGAACTGATTTGATCCGAATCTGATAACAGCTACGCCAGAGCCCTCAAAGACGCTACGAATGTTACCATTAGCCGCGGTGAGGTTCAATGATGGATGCCTCATATTCATCTTGATGATAGATCCAAGTTGGCTATGCTCTAAGTTTAGAGGAGAGGACCGTTCTTAACGCTCTCCTGCCGTACATGGGAGCCGTTAGAATATTCGATGATACAGCAGACAACCAAGCATATCTGGACGATTGAACCATCGACTCCACTGAGAAGATCATGATTCATTGGGTTTGCCTTACAAATGAATATGAAGAATTATGAGGAAACACGTAGCACGAACTTTGATAACTGTAAGATTCCTAAGTTACAGTTATTTTTGAACTCAGAGATTTATCGTTACGAGAGTTCCAACATCCATTAGGGGAGCAGAAGTTACCTTTACTTTGCCTATGAATCTCCTAAGTCTCTCAAACGTTCCTATTACCAAGACGAGTCATTGAAGGATTGATCAGTCTTCACACCCGACTCGTCTCCGAACTACTACGTCATGACTCCGATCGAGTGCTCACGACAAAACGGAGCAATAAGAAACACTCCCATAGATGCTCGATTAGAATTTGAAAGACGAGAGAATATGCCTGCAAATACATATGCCTACTGTCTAATTTCCCACGATAAACTCATGGAATATAACCCATTGACCAATATTATTCATAGAGTTACGGAATGATATTCCCTTATGAATAGGTATCATTACTCGTCGATTTATGGTGTCGAGAGAGTGGTCGAGCCTCAACAATGACAATTCTTGAGGCGATGAAACAACCGAAAAGTCGACTCGTCAATTTCCGGGGTATCAAGAACGGAAACAGCTCCATTGTAGGGGAAGCTGTTATATTGAATGTTATAGATTTAAAATTTTGTCAATGGTTATTTTTACCTCCATTTGACATCACCGAATTAACCTTGGATGGTTAGAGGACAGGCCAGTTGGTGGATGGAAAATCATAATGGATTATACTGGAATTAGGGGGCAATTGCGTATGACAGAGTTCGAGAACGTTTTGAAGAATTTGTCATGAGGGAATGTAATGTCGACTTCAAAGTTTTTATACATGTCGATCGGACATGTTACTCGGACTACATGGCTCGGAGAAGAATATGAGGATAACTCAACTTGTTCCTACGTTAGCTACAACATTCGATATAGTATTCTTGTTCAATATTAATGATGGGTTCCACTCTCCAGAGATCTTTCACGATAACCCTGGATATATTTACGATCCTTGTATATTCCATGACGATGGAATGTTTGCATGTGCTCTAAAAAACCGTGTGTTCAATGGCTCAAGTAATCCCAAAATGTAATATTAGAAAGTTGGGTGAAGATGTATTGTCGTAATGAACATTGTGTCATTTCCAATCCGAAGATCGCAGGCCCCAATCGAGAATGTATGAACGAAAATGTTTGGAGCGAGCTTTGCTCAGTGTAGTAATGGACGTCGACATATTCAGAAGTGGTTCTCGAGAGGGGTTAGGTTACTGTAACGATGGTTCCCACGTCTCCCTAGAACGTAGAATGAATAATTCACAGAGAGAAGTGGATCACAAGTTCTTCATGCACAAGACTTCCATTGTGGGATTGAAGCAAAAGCTTTCCGTTTTGGACAATTCGATGAAGGATGGGATCCAAACCTTGAAGAATGGATCAAGACAACTACATTTCGATGTGGATAACAAGCAGTCCGAGTTAAAGGAAGCTTCAGATAAAGTACGTTCGGATTCTAATGACTTGAAGAGCACTGCGTGAAAGAATAACAAGACTTTAACTTTTGACGCCTCCGCTGTAGCGGTATTGAGTCCGTCGATGCAAAAGATACAAAAACAAATTGATGATTCGGCTGCGAGAGTCGAAAAGCAAGGTGATCGTCTATCAGACCTATCTCTCTTGAAACCTACTCCCTTTGAGAGGGAAACTACTTAAAATATGATTAATACACATAGAAATAGTAATGGAAAAGTTGGTCAGTTGGTCAGTTGGTCAAGAAGTTTCATGCAGCAACCCAGAAAAATTCTCCCAGAGAGAGAATTTCGGTCAATGATGTTGATGACTTATAGTAAATAGATTTTATTATATAAATAGATTTTATTATGTAATAGAGACGCGGTGCGTCGCAGCTGGTCTTTCGTCGTGTCGTCGTCGTCACCTCGGGCCAGACGAATAGAAAAGAATTCGGAAACTTCTTTTGCGAGGTCTGCCCGAGGGACGACGGGAACATCGCAATGCGGCGTAGTAGGCACACATGGTGACGAGGAGCCGTGCTGCTGCCGAGATTAAGCGCCGCCGCCGAGATTGAGCGCCACCGCCGCCGCCAGTAGGCAGCACCTCTCGGCCCGCGGATGAGTGTAGGTGCGCGATTGCCGGTGAGGCCGAGAGGAAGCCTCGGCGTGCGGCGCGCGGGAGTTGGCCGCGAGCAGCAGTAGTATCAGCAAGCCCTCACAGTTTTTGGGCCATTAGCGACCTTGGGACGCGTAGAAGCCTTCGCGAGTAGTAAGGGCCGCAGTATTAGCAGCTCACCATTCTGCTGCCTCGCAAGAGGATCTGAGAGGTTGGCCTAGGCGGGTGGTGTGCGGGCCGGGCTGGCCACGACGCCCACCACGACCTGGACGACGGTGAGTGGCACTTTCTGTGTTCCCCTCCCAGTGCCGCGCCGTACCCTCGTGCACCGGGAACATCGAATTCGTACCGCGAAGTGCCGCCATGTCGGGTTCACAACTGGATTGCCAAACGCCACGGCGGTGCTTGTAGCCCGCTCTCGCGCGATACTCGTCCTCCGACATGTCGTGAGTCTCGGCACCCGGGTGCCTTCACGGTGCGGTTCCGCGATTGCGTGACGCCGTCGAGCTGCCAGCTCGCTCGGGGTAGAGGTAGTTGCGCTGGCTACTACGGCAGTTTGCCGGAAAGCCGCGTACCTCACCCCGGTCGTCCGCCGTTCCGTGAGCTCGTGGGGAAGGCGCACCGCTGTGCTTGCGGCTAGCCATTTTGGCCCACGAGGTCGCCGTAGTCGGCCATGTTGCGCGCGATAGAGCGGTTCCGGTGCGGTCAGAAATTGCCGCGAGGCCAGTGCCACGCGCGCCGCACGGAAACCCGTAGAGTCGCAAAAATTGACGCCAGGGCCGTGGGTACGCGCGCCGAAGCGCCCGGCCAGGGCCGTATACATCGTTACGAGTAAGTGGCGTGGGTACCCCGAGAAGCACCAGTGATGATTCCGAGTGTCAGTGCACGCCGGTTTTGGGACATGATGAGGGACAGTAGATGCCTGTAAATAGATGTTGCACGGAGTTTGACGGCTTGCGGCCGGGATGTTGTAGCTGGTCCCAGCATCGATTAATCTAGTGAATGAATGCCTTTTGTACCTGTTTTGATATGAGAAACTTCGGCTCTTGAATTTACACAGTTCTTCCCCCTACCCCATATCAGCTGCGCATCCACCCACAGCCGTGATGAGCTATTCCACCCCTCGTGGCGTGGGAGCTTGGCCCATCCCCGATCCGGCCTAATATGAATGAGTGTGACTGAGGGTGGATATTTCTTCCTTATATAGATACATCCCATCCTCCACGTTACAACGGATGGGCTGAACCAGTTCAGAGTAAGACGGGAAGAAATGCGACAAAAGCATTCGAGAAGATACTCGACCGAGCCCACAGACCTCCCAAAAATCTACAGGCTGATAAGGGCTTAGAATTCTACGACAAAGATTCCCTCAAACTTGTCGAGCATGAGATCAATTTCGATTCCACGCAAAGTGTTCTGAAGGCTTGCTTCGTGCACGGTTCGCGGAAACAATAAAGAATCGATTGTTCAAAATCTCTTCGAAAGGCGGTGATTATAATTGGATTCTGCGGGACGTGGTGGATGGCTCTGATAAACACAAACATCGCCTCGAAGGCTTGGAACCTGTTCAAATATATGAGGGATCTCCCCTACGGAATGAATATATTTAGACACTCAAGTCTACGGTTCACCGCAATTTGAAAATTACCGGGAGACATAAATTCAAAATTGGTGATTTTGAACGGGTCAGCAGATATGAGACCATTTTCGTATAAGGATACACACCAAATTGAACAACCGAGGTCTTCAAAATATTTGAATTGGAGAAAACCGACTCAATTACACATATACTGGGAGACTATGAAGGAGAGGGTGTTGAGAGGTTTCTACGAGCCAGAATTGCTTCGTGTGAAAGATCCAAATGTTCATTCGTTCGGGAAGGTTACCAAGAAACGAGGAAATCAAATTTTTGTGCGCTGGCTTTGACTGTTTGACGACTCTTGGAGTCACGAAAGAGACATGCCATAGAGTAACCATTTTGAGTCGACTGACAACGTTGGTGAGTTCACTTGTTTCTCCTCATATATGAACAAGCGAGATTCCCACCATAATCCTGTTTTCAGAGTCATATCAAGGATTCAATGACCGCTGAGGAGTTGTCATTGGGAGCAGGAGGATATAACCTTGTTATGAAGAATTTCTCGGGTCTCAGATCGTAAAACATCATCACATCACCGATTGTCGAGAGACTCTTGATGAGATACGAATAGGAGCTCTATAATTAGGCGATAATGCGCTGCATTCCACAGTTTCTGAGAAAGAAATTTCTGTCTCTAAATCTTTTACTTGTTTCATTCTGAACCAATCAGAAGCAAATTTGATCGATCCACCCATAAGTCTCCATTAGGAGGACAGAATTGAAGGGAATAGGAAGAGGTTAATGATAATCGTTTGTACGTTGTATAATATCCCTTCATTGATCCTCATAGAACCCAAGAGCACAAGTTCTTACAAAATCTTTAAAAATCATACGTTTATCATCATCCGCATTCAGGGCCAACTTTGTTCGCTTAAAATTATAAACTTGGTGCAAATGATTCTACATAAGTTTCTGTTCGGAATAAAGATCTACACCCATAGAAACACCTCTTAAGATCCTCGAATCTGATCATTTTTCCCATCACACATCGAGACACACCTCAACGGCCTTTTTCTCCTCAACTTCTCTTCGTTCATTCTCAGTGAGCATCGCATGAGCCTCAGGTTTAATACCGAGAAGTTCCGATACAAACAACTTGTCATTCTCACACTTTATCATACCCAGATCTTCCACGTTCATTCAAGGTAAGGAGTAGAGATTGTTTTCTGCAAGATTGGAAGTATCGAATTCTGTCACGCAATCGCGTAAAATCAGTTTGGTCTGTACATCCTCAGAAACGATTTCATATGATTCTTTAGTTCTGTCAAAGTCCTTCGTACATTTATTATTTGCGATAGCGTATCGTTATGAACATTGACTGAGACCACCTCTGATACCTTTCTCTAAGAGGAGCACCATATTAATGTCAGATAGTAACTCTATCTTTACCCCAGTTTCCAATATCGTGACGTCCCATGCAAATCCCGGAAGACTTAGGTAATGACCTTGATTGAGTGGATATGTATCGAGAAAATTGTTTCTGACATCTTCGAATACATCTGATAAAAGTCAAACATCTGTTTTCAAATGAAGATCCGTATAATTCTTCAGTGTTCGACGCTTGAACGTTTTCCAAACATCTCACCCATGCGCATAAGATTCATTGTCTAATCCTGAATCCGTGGGAGGATCATAGAATCCATTAATGGAGGGTGAACTGGTTTAATGAAGTTTTGACTTTCTATCGAAATAGTCATAACAGAGATCTCGATTTTTCGTTAATAAATTGAATGCTTATTCTGCGTCGTTGATATCCTCCAGTTCTCTCCCGAATCACTTCTTCGTAACGTGAATATCTTCTTTCAGCAAGAGTGATGCTAGTTTTTCTAAGCTAGAACTTGGAAATTTGAAAGAGTCGATGAACGCCAACTCCACCCGTGAACTGCCAACATGTTTTGTGAAAGTTACATATATTCCCATGTTCTGTGATAACAGAGAGATTCCCTCTCATTAATGATCATCAATGACTCCATCAGGAAATGAGCATCATAAGTCGTTAGGTTATGGAAGATGAGAGGAATATTGAATTTCTCCAGATATCATGGATAACGAACCGAATGAACCGCATATTTGAGTGACCAGATCCACGATGGCTGTGATCTCAAACACGGATATCATCTTGCTGGGGCTCTTCACCACATATATGACATGTTCTGGTCGCTCAAAATCGCTTTTCGCCTTCCTTACTCATATCGAGAGGGAAACTTCCAATCTGCTGTAATATCAAGTATATCAAAATCAATCATTCATCCGAAATATCATCATCATATCGAAATCGGTGAGAGTGAAAACATATATCTTGTACTGTGAGAGCGGTACGTTCGAGTTCTTGTACGAGCAGCTGCACAATTCCTTCTTCTGAATGTCTTATAGAAACATTGATACTCGTCGGACCTATCGTGCGAGTACAAACCTACGCATCGATGTTCATGCTCTTCAAAGGTATCTTGTACAACCTGTGTTCTTTCCTACTTGAGACGCTCCTAATGTTAAATCTCAATCATATGGCTGTCGTCATCATCATCGAGAAAAATCGAGCATAATCATGATCACTTCTCATTTAGTCAGATCCCTCGTTCATCTTGGTGAGTGAGCATTCGAAATCAGCATAGATCACAGACGGTAAATCTTTCTTTCTCCAATGATCCCCAAATTCCAGAATCGTATCCCTCTGTTCCGGAGACGTGATTTTACATTCAATCATGATTCTATAATCTCTAAAATGCGTATCCAACCTGAACCAAATGGAGAAAGAATGGGAGTGTGTCGCATATAAATACTTCGTGCCCATGAGCGTTCACTCCACTCGAAATCAATTGTGACAGATGTTTGATTGTATGATAGTGAGATTCATTTTCTGGTTCTAATAACAACAGGTCATCGTGCCTCTATTGTTTCTTCTCAGTCCTGTACGACGGGTATATGGGCTTGGTGTCCTCGTTAATTGGATATACATTCGCCGAGATGTTGTTCTCCTCAAATTTCGGTATATATGGCAATGGGATCGGAGAATCTTTCTCATTTAATTAGATTTGTGATTGAACTTCCAATCGTCCTTGTGGAGTAATAATTCTGTGGAGATACTTGAATCGATCTTGAAGGACTAGGATTCGTGTAGATGAATAAAACACAATATAACTTATAGAAAGTCATATATTGCGACGTTTCGTACAGTGCAGTTCACTGACCTCATCAGGCTATAAACTCGAATGATAGAACAAACGTGAGATGGCTAAACCAACCATATAGCAACAATTGCAACAATTTAGTACATGTGTAAATGTTGGTATGTACTGAGCTGTTGCAATTGTTGCTATATGGTTGGGTTAGCCATCTCACGTTTGTTCTGTCATTCGAGTTTATAGCCTGATGAGGTCAGTGAACTGCACTGTACGAAACGTCGCAATATATGACTTTCTATGAGTTGTATTGAGTTTTGTCCATCTACACGAACCCTAGTCCTTTAATATCGATTTAAGTATCTCCACAGAATCCTTTCTCATTTGATTTCAATTCTGATTTCCAATGTGGATAAGAGGATTCTTTGTTTTGATGCGCCGATCTATTTGGTGCTGGATACAGACCCGCCAGAATAGCCATTCCGAAACAATCATTTCTATTACATCCAATATTGACAACAACATTCTTATTTTTCACAAAATCTGGGGAATCAATGAAGGTTGACCCATTCAGAGGTCTAGTTTCTAATATATCCATTTTCAGTTCGATCACCTCCTCTAACGACCAACCCCTCCCCATCTCTTCAAACTCAGATAGAGGATCTTGCAATGTTTCAAGTACTTCCTTGAACCATCCATCTCAATTTGTGAAGACAAATATTTCATCGAATGGGGTTCTGAAATGTTCGACTCCCAACTTTTCATCTTTGATATTGCGATAAGCATTAAAAATAAATGAGACCTTAGCTGTCTTATGTTCTCGTATAAACAAATCAATGGACGGTATAATATACTTCTCAGCCTCTTCCGAAAAATTTTGAGGATTAATATGATCAACATTGCCCACAACCACTGTTCATGCACGTCGATCAAAAGTTGTTTTGCTTCCGAAAAATATTATATTACCAAGATCTTATTGATTTCGTTCGGCTCTCAGAATCCGGTAGAATCTCCACATTTGATTCGCCTTATTCTGAAGGCCTCCTCTCTCTCAGTACATCTAGTGGTCATGAAATCACAACGATCCGGAAGATTGGAGATAATCCCGGACAAATTGGGTGCCTTTCTCATGATGGAATTGCTTCTGTTCCTTCTCGCACTCGAAAACTCCCGATACGCTTCCATGACGTCACTCTTCATTGCACGAATTGGTGCGTAGATATCTGACATTGTTGGAAGGGTGCTGATTTTGAGTCTATCTGTACGAAAAAATTGATTCGGAAAGTTTGAACGTGACCGAAGGGTTGGAACAGACCTCAACTCTTTATAAATCGTGTTCCGTTATGTACCACAAAGTCTTTACGCATCTGACCTCAAACTTCACATTCATTACCCTCCACAGGAATGATCAATGTTCTCAAAGCAACTCTCACATCATAAACGCTCACCTGTCGTTCTTTTTTTTTTTCACGAAATTCACCCATCGATCGAACTACCTTATTCAATCCTTAACCTTCTTCTGATGCTCACAGCGTGACTCTTCTCGTCGCGACCCCCAATGAGCGGTTCTATGACGAGTGAACCTTAACGATCGAATATCATTGAGTTCAACAGCTCGAATGAGTTGCATATGAGACAGTCGAGGACGAGAACGATACTCAAAATCGTGATTATACTCATCAAATGTGGTTAATTTCTTCTCTATTTTCACAATCTTCCAAACATGAAAATTATGGGGAGGAATCTTGGACCACATGACGAGATCGACGGCTTATAAGTACAATCCTCAAAAAACTGTATGATTTGGAATAAGTGAGATTGTTATCTCGAATTTTTGTATACTCGAACCTAGCTCGAGAGATTCAAATATATCCAATAGTTACTTATAGTCATTAGGAACATATCGCACTCTTTTCGCCTAAAGAAAGGGGGGGTGGGGAACTTTCCGTGGAAAGCACGGTCTCTCGAAGTTCTTCTGTACATGGGAAATTCTTTACATTCCGGGAAGTTGCAAGGATTCCTATGTGTTTCTTGCAAGAGCTTATCCTTGACTGTATAGAAAGAGATTCGAAGAATTATTCAAAAAACTATCCCATTATAATAGGAATTTGATCGATATACTTCATACCTTCACCACCAATTTGAAGTCGTCAGGATTCTTCGAGTACATTATATTGTCTCCTCTTATTCAGCATTCTCCTCAGTGGTAGCGCTCACTGATCCTGGGGATACTGAATGATTGCCACCCCAAACCTTAACGCTCATATACCAACGGATCACCATGCAGAGCTATAAAAAGGTATGAAAAGCTATCTTTCGCCTAACTCACGTCTCGAAGCGAGCCAGCATAAATGTTTTTTAACCCAATGTTGATCATTTGATGAATGCTCTATTTCCTATTCGTGGCCTCGTACCACTCTGGAACGAAAGCTCTTACACCATCAAGGAGGAGAAGAGCAGATCAACAACAAGCACTCGACTTGTACGGAGAGCTGCAAAACTAATCAATTCCCTTCCGATTCGACTACTCGAGCCCCTGAGCTCGTTTTCGGGCATCGCGCGCGTGCGCTACACGATTTCCCGGGTTTTCCCCGTGGGACTTGATGCTTGTTCAAATGGATCCATCATCAATAATTCATCAGAATAAGGTTTGGACATGATGCCCACACTACGCGCCATTTCCTTAATCTTTTTTCGGGACTCGAGGCTTCTCAGGATGGATCAATCACTGATGATTCATCGCGATAGTGCCGAGAAAATCAGATGCCAAATATAATTCGAACATTATAAGTAGGAAATTGAGTTTTCTGAGTTGAGTTCCAAGAAATGATCCGCTGAGCATACTGTAAACCTCGCGAGAAATTAATAGGATCAAGTTTTTTTCCTTAATAACGTCCATGAATCGGAGTGGTTTCCTCCCATTTGTTCCCTGGCATCATTTCGAAATTCTGTACGTCAGGAATAGAACATTATCTCAACGGATTTCGCACTTGACTTGTTCTACGAATAGATTGATTGATCTCACTACTGCTCAATTTGAGAGATGAATCGAAGTCCTTGACCTCACTCTCGCACTAGGCACACGCACTTAGCACAATCTTCTGGTTTTTCCTTTGAAAAATCAGTCCCAATTCTGATGAGTATGGATTTATAATCATGGTTTGCGTAAAGAAGAGAGGAGGAAGAATGGGGAGTAAGTTGGTCAGTCCTATGAATACGAATCGACCAGCCATACATACTACCAGCCTTCTAGTTGAATCGAGTAGTATCACGACTCTCTGGCAAGATGTTCCGCCAGTTGAATCAAGTCGCATCACAGCCTCCGGTCAAAAAGATAACCGAGCTCAAAAGTGATTTTAAGTTCGACGTGGTAGGACGACGGATCCTCACGACGAGATCTAAACCAGCCGTGATTCTAAATCTCAAAGAGAAGAGAGGACTTACTCTCTCGCCCTTTCTCCCTTAACCACTTTCGGAGTTGATCGTAACGAACCAGGCACAATACAAACGTCTATTCGAGAAGGACGGAGGGATCATTCCACAGTGCCAAAGAAACGGCGAGATCCTCTTCAGCGCGGAGGAAACGGAGGGAGGGAGGACCCTACCCGAAACGAAGATTCTTTTTCCTCTTCTTCTAATGGAGCCGAGTGGCAATCCTTCGATTCTCCTCGCTACCTACTCCACTGAAATCAGATGACGAGACATTGTCACTACTCAATATAAGTTTACATATAAGTGAGAAATTTCTATCATACTGTATGGAATATTCTTTTCAATGAATATTTTCGCATACATCCACATTTGCTCTATCTAATTATTCTCGAAAACACACTAGTATAGAGTTCAGAATCGATAATCTATTCAATGTACAATTACTTAGCGGAAGAATCTATAAACGAGATGGTGTGATAGTATCCGGTAACCAGAACCAGTCGTTGGCGAGTGAGCAGTCAGAGGCGTATGAACTCACTCAGTTGGAAAGCAAAGGCGGTATCTGGACCTCCTTGATCCTGTTCTCTACATATTCTGGTATCAGGAACTGAGGAAAATTGGTCCGGGGTCGATACCCGACGAGAGCCCATTCACCATACTAAATCGTGTAGCCCTTTTGTAACTGCACCCAATTTTGTAATCAAGTAAGTGCACTCAAGTGTGCCATGGTACGCCATGTTGCCGGACCTGTAATCCCGTCGGAGATACAGGCTCGAAAAACTTTCCGCGACTTTTTTCCCATGTGTTGTTGAATTGGAATACGAGTCATCACTGCATATTCTTTCGTCTCGGCACCATCCTCATCCTCTCAAAATGATTAGAATATCATAAATACAACGAGTATAATGGGCGAGATAATTTATCTCTGGGTTTGTTTGCAGATGTCTGATCATCTCGGTGAATCATCTTCGGACGGTGCCCATTCTGAGATCAGACTAGTCATCTCCAGAAATAATACGGTAATAAGTTTGAGACGAGTTAGAGAATTGTTGGAACAAATTCAGAGGTGAGTACCACTGATACTTGATGATACACATTTCATGGGGAATTCATGATCAGCTCGTCTCACCCCCTCACAGGACCGAGAATTTGGCGGAGGTAGGAGATTTGTATGAACGAAGAGAGTATGAAACAGTTTCACAAATCTTGATGAGAACATTCAATGCTCCGAATTATCAGCATCATCCGCTCCTGACGGGCAAAATACCACTAGATCGTCCCGTCCATTTCAAGATACTGTTGGAGAGCCTCTGGCAACTACAGCGGTTTGAGGTAACTATATCCTCGTATATTAGGGATCCTTCAATTATGGTACACGATTGGGATTTAACATTTTTGCAAGCTCCTTTTTGAATTTTTCCGAGAATAGGAATGGAATGCGTAGAATGTTCGAAATTATCCCTCAGAATTCTCCTCAATCATGTTCTTCATGGAAAAAATTGTTCGAGAACTCATCATTCCGGAATTATAACTCCGTCATTAAAAACGATCCCCATGAGCCAGAGACTCTGTGACGTCTCACTTGATTTGAATCGGTTCAAATCAGAAAAGCATGCGGAAATGAGTTATATTATTCCAAATTCGACTGTCAAGTTCTCGAAAGTTTTGGGCATCAGCCTATACATCCGCCTCAGTCACGAAACAGCTCATGAGATACAAAAAAGTATTTGTGGAATCATGATAGTTAAGTTTCTCTCAATGAGTTCCGGGCATTGGTGGTTGAACCCTTTGTTCCTTCATGCATTCGCTCGGATTGATTATTGCTCAGCAGATGAAAGTGCACCTAGCCTGCATAGTGTTGGGCCTCCTTTGCGACAACTCTGGCTGGATCGATCATTCATCGGCGTACTTGAGCTCAAATGGAACAGTTCGAGACGTTTTCGTTTTTTCTTCCTGCAGTTCCCAATTCTCAACCCAAAAATGAAGCAATGATCCGGATAGCTCATGCAGCTCTCTTCAGTCAGGAGACTCATCCAAATACATGATATTGGATTATATTAATCCGCATGACGACTATCGCGTCCGGAATCACTAGATTTCTCACTAGGGACTAACTTAACCTTCGGTCACATTGAAAATGTCCGTAGAACCTAACCAGGCGTGGGAGATTACTTGGGGAACAGTATAAGCCGGAACGACGTCTTGTTCTTGCCGATTTTGCCCAGAAGACGACGTTCATGCTCTCGTGGACCTCCAGGGCCCCGATGACTCTAAGTTTTACGAGGTGGATATCCACCATTCTCGTTGACCCCGTGCTCTATAGGGTGATGATCTAGGTGGCTTTGTAGCTAAGTCCCGGCGCGGCGTACAAGTCTACCCCCCCCCTCCCCGCGCGCGCAATGACTCACCTATCCAGGATTCGCGCCATGTACATGTTGGTCTGCGCCACTGGATACATCTGTGGTAGGGATAATCGTCTTCCACGCGATCGTTCGATTTATAGGCTGGAAAAAAGAGAGCAGGTTCATAGATGCGCACTAGTGAGCCTAAAGAAGTGAGCGGCAGATGCGTCCTCATGACACTTCAACAGTGTCAAAAATAAGCGCCCCAAGTTTGAACAGGCGCGATTCCCATTTGGCGCGATTCTGGACGGTCGGAATTGTCCGAAATCTCGTGCGTTCAGGAATGAATGATATTTTCCAATTGTTTCGATAATTAATATGTGATGGTTGTGTGACTATTTCGTACGGGCCGAGTTGTCGCCATAATATGGAAAATTATTCTGGCTGAATGTTTTGTGGGATCTTCTTTGAGTGATCCCGGAGATCAAGAAAATGCATACCGCCGAGCGAGAATTTGTTTCAATCAAATTTGTTTAACAATTTCATGAAATTGTTGAAATCGGTTGGAGACAATTCTTACGAGTACATTGTGACGGATAAGTTGCTCGTCAGTCCTACGTGGGTTCTTTTAATACTGCCTCGCTGAGTCCGAAGACGCAACGAGAGGACGTGAGGGACTATCCAATA
>JAPYYZ010001100.1:0-16462 GCA_030522705.1 Eretmocerus eremicus
ATGAGAAGGGGTATTTTCCGCACCTCTTCAATAAACTCGAAAACCAGGGGCACGAAGGTCAGCTCCCAGAGGAAAAATATTACTCCCCGGACACAATGTTCTTTAGCGAGAGGGAAAAGTTTTACGAGTGGTATAACGCCACCAAACCCGCTAATCATGGACGTCGAAACTGTGAGACGAGCGTGCGTGGAATTTTGGAAAATCTCTCTGGCCGTGGGCAATACGGACCATTTGTATCGGCCGTCACGATCGCGTCGGCGTGTTCATACGTTTACGGGAAGAATTTCCTGAAACCCGAAAGTATTGGGATGATCCCGCCCGAAGGGCTATAGACGAGGCAACAAACATCCCTAAAAGTCGTTAGAGTGGTTATTAAGTTGCGAGAGAGAATCGGGACAAGAAATCATACACGCCGGCGGTAAGAGAGAATTCAGATTACCCGAAGGTTTTCTTGTCAATGGATATCTGCCGAGTGATGACCCCGATAATGACAAAGGCTCTGTTTTTGAGTATCAAGGGTGCTTCTTCCATGGCTGTTCCAAATGCTTTCAGGGGAATCGCCCCAGAAAACTTTGTTCCGGCGGTCTTTCGATGGGGTATACGAGAGTACTCAAGCTAAAATCAAGCGGATGAAATCTTTGAGGTACCGCGTGCGGCAAACGTGGGAATGCGAATTCGATCGCATAAAGCGTGATGATCTTGAAATAAGAGAGTACCTTGCAAATCACCTGTTGATGAGCGAAGTTATCCTCAATCCTCGAATCGCGTTCTTTGGCGGACGCACCGAGAATCTCGTGGCTCACTATAAGGCTCAAAGAGACGAAAGAATAAAGTACAACGAAATATGCTCCTTGTATCCGTATATTTGCAAGAAAGGGCGTTGCCCCGTTGGACATCCGAAAATATACGTCGGAAGCGAGTCTCACGTGCTCACAGGTGGCAACAACGATGATTGGTCACGCGTCGAAAGACTGGTGAAATGTCGCGTCTTACCACCGCGTAATCTCTTCCTCTTCCTTTTGCCCGTGAAGGTAGACGGTCGACTACTATTTGCTCTCTGTCGATCGTGCTGCGAGGAAATGTGACAAGCTGATTGCAATCACGAAGAGACAGAGCAACGGACGTTTTGGGGTGCATGGAGCGCCGACGAACTTAGACAAGCAGTCGAGCTGGGTTATCGTATAATCGAGATCGACATTGTATGGCAGTACGAAATGACGTCGTATGACCCCGTCACAGGCGAAGGGGGGTTGTCTGTCGGCTCGGGTTGTGCGAATGCGCCAAACCGTACAGATTGAGCGGGACGCTACTCTAAAAGCACCTTCGCCCTCTCGGCGCTACCGGGTACTTGATTGTTCCTTTTCTGAAGTGACCGAGAGCCCGCACTACCAGGACTGAATCTGCTGCACTTGTTGTGAATCTGAGAATTATACCCTGTTCCTACTCCACTTAGGATATCGGTTTACAGAATAGTCCTTCTCCGCGCACTCCCCGACCATCCAATGTCTTTTTCCGGGCTCTCGCAACGATTTGGAAGTGGCGTTTCTCTGATGCCACCAAAAAGACGAGCCATGTTCCATATTCCATATTTCGGATCGCATCCTTATTCCATATACATATTCCATTTTCCATTTTCCATACATTGAATATGTATGACATGTAAGAATCTCATTATATTGGATACAAGTATGGAAAGTGATTGTATCTCCTGTCATTCATTGCCCCACCCCTATTTTCCCAATAAAGAAGTGATTCAGCACATTGGCCCCGAGCATCCTTTCGAGAGAGTCGTTTCAAGAGAGGTAAGTCACAGAGAGAGCACGACGGCTATCAGAAATATAAAAAACTCTAACGATCATGCACGCACGATGGAATACCTCTCGGTCCATTTTTAATCATCACGTAGCGATCAGCTCGTTTCCGTTATACGATGTTATCGAAGATAACGGTTAAAAAATTCTACAACACGTCATAACGAGTTGCCTGATGGCGATACGCTTGGTAATCCGACTACCCAAGAGAGAACGGAGCGATAAGCCCGGATGCAGCTGGCCAATCAGCGCCGAAAATCTGGTTAATATTAAGATATCGCGTATCCGACGCGCTGGTTATAATGTCTCGAAATTCTAGAACAGCGCCGCACGCGGTTGCGATATCCGAAACGAGAGACTGCTGTTTCCAAAAATCTTACACCGCCTCCGTCGGTCAATTTCTCAGCGCTACTTGGGTTATAAATGGTCGCTCGCTTCCACGGTAACGTTATACAGTCCACGATGAGAGCAACGGTCATTTTTTCACACGCAATGGCCCCTAAGATAAGAAAAGATAACGCATATCCGACGCGTGAGGTATAACGTCTCGAAATCCCGAATACATCGCGTCACCCGGATGCGATATCGCGAGACGCGAGGCACACTTTGTTTGGAGATATTATATCGCCTCCGCCGTTAAATCTCTCAGCGCTGCTTGAGCCACAAACAGTCGCTCGGTTATACGGTAACGTTAGTCTTTTCACGATAAGCGCAACGGCTGACCGCATGTTATTTCAAGATGAGAGCACGCACGAGCACGCGTAGCGGGTCGGCATTCCATCTCCTCCCTGTAGACCTTTCCTCGCTTCTTGGCCCGGCTCGGAGGAATGCCGGTATAAAGCGACCATGCTCGCGCTGCGGAGCACACAGTCGACACTTCCGAGTCTACGAGTTAAGTCCGACGGTCGATCGCTCCAAGTTCAAAATGGCCGCAAGTATCACCGCTTGGGCCAATATCAGCGAAGACATCCTCGCCACCACTGCTGCTGTTCTCGACAACGTCGCCGACATCCAGACTTCCAACGCCGCCACCCAGCACGACTTCC
This sequence comes from Eretmocerus eremicus, assembly GCA_030522705.1. Classification (NCBI taxonomy): domain Eukaryota; kingdom Metazoa; phylum Arthropoda; class Insecta; order Hymenoptera; family Aphelinidae; genus Eretmocerus; species Eretmocerus eremicus. The sequence goes on from JAPYYZ010001100.1 coordinate 2,858, forward strand.
CCGAAAGTCAGATCCTTAGTACAGCGATGATACCCCAGCCAAGTGAAACGTCACTCCGAACGCTCCTGCTGCTCCTGTCTCACGGAAGGGGTCCACGGCACCCAAGCTTGTCCCCGACTTACCAAATCTACTATTTTCGACTAATTACGCGCTGAACAAGTCTGACTCCAAGAAAGCCTTCGTCGGATTTGAGTATTTTGGAGGAAACTACAGATGAGTCGTCAAACTCGGCAGCCATAGTTCGCCCGTAAAACATGTAACTTCCCACGCAGCAAGCTGGAAGCTGTTTCTCGCTAAGATGGATGCGATAGACGGATGCCACCAGGATGCGTACTTTCTCTCGCAATACTCCGGAAGCGGAATGAAACAATTCCTACCGAATCATGACATCATTTTTATCATCTCGTATGGATTGAGAAGCATTTCCACCTATGAGCGCCCGCAACTTCCAGTAGTGAAACTCACAATCATCGACGAGGAAGAGCAGGATGGAGAGCGCGACAGAGAACCGTACAAGAAGAAGAAGAGGAAATTGGACAATGCTCCGAGCTTTGTCATGCAGTACGCAACGTTCGAGGGGCTGAGACGAGTGCTTGGTTGCGCAAATTTGCAGTCGGAAAAGTACGAAGAAATGTGTGCATACGTAAATCGCGCTCTCAAGCATCTAAGTCCCATTGTACGCGAACTACTCAGTAACGAACCTACGGACGGGCGATTCAATATTCTAAAAGATGTTAAGTCATTTCCACACTTTTTCTCTATGAATTTCGAAGCCATTAAAGCCGATACGGTGACAAGACTTGATCACTCCTTCGGCGACGGAAATCCGAATACATTGTTCACAAAACTTCGTGCATTTGGTTTATCAAACCTAGCAAATGATACATTGGATTTTATGTCTGATAATGATCTGATGTGAATACGAACCATGAATCTCAACCCCTTCTTTGTACATAGTGAGATGTTTTTTGAATAAATACCAAAAGTCATCAGAAATTTCCCCACCATATTCTTATTTGTGCCCCTCTCTCCCAATCATTTTCAGAATTCATGATAATCTAACTCCTCAAGATATCTGCTCACTCAAAACTTTATGGAAAGTTCCCAGGATAGTAGAGTACCTATTTTTTTTTACTCTGAGAGCCTGTCCTTACTATCGTACAAAAGACCTTCAATTGGAATCGTCATCATTCCCAAAGAACTACCCCATGAGGACCCAACCTTTCAATAATGAAGTCTTTCAAGTTCCCAGACATATGATTCTTCCACAAAGAAACCCATCCTATAATTTTCACCGTAACTTCTTATCAAGTCTCAGTCTACATCCATAAGCCGGAAGGGAAGTCTCAAGCGCCACCGCCGTTAATTCGAATCCCAAATTTTTCGAGATATTTTTAGCGTCGTCTCTTGAGACAAACAATCACGCAGATCGGTGCAAAAATCTCGGGGGAGGTTTTTTCATTTATTCTCCATTTTGACATGGCAGCTGAAAATAGTAATTGAGCCACACCCCTATGCCCGATTGCGAGTTGTAGTTCCAAGTAGCCGGAGGCATTGTACAGAGATTTCATTGCTGTCTCTGGGCGTGCTTCATTCCTTGAGTCTCCCTGCTCGGGGTATGAAACGCGCAAATTCCAGGGCAGCGGGGAACATCCCTATCCATAGATCCCATACTCACAGTGGCCGTGCTTCAGAACACTCATCCCTCGTTGGGGTCTGAGTGCATGAAATGTGCTCAGGTGAATCGAGTTTCGGTCAAAAGGGTCCAAACGATCTACAAAATTGATGCAACATGAAGTGGAGCAAAAATCCAGTATTTCCATATTCATCCATGATGATGCATACATGTATGCATCATAATGGATGGAAAAAAAAGTCTGGCAAAAAGTCTGGCAAAATATGTCTCTCCGATGGCTTGGGGGAAAGTCTTGCTTATGAGACTATGCGAGACTTTCGATCCTCTCGCGGAAAGTCTGCTTCACTCAGCTAGACTTTCATCAAGACTCGAGTCAGACCAGCGCAGCGACGTGAAACGTCCATCGAAATTTGCCAGACTACTCACCAGATTTCGATAAAAATTGTTGTATCGATTCTGGAGTGCGGCAGAAAGTCTGGTTGCTTCGCCAGACAACGGCCGAGATGTCGCGAGTATGGGATGAGGTCTGGCATTATCTGCCAGATCTCTGTGGAGATTTGATCCCAGTTCTCCTGGTGTATGGATGATGCCGCGGAAAGTCTGGCATTTTTTGCCAGACCTGACGCAATACTACGTGAGTACGACCACCGCAGAGAGAAAGAGTTGATTCACAATTTTCGCAGAGTCGGCGCATCCTCATGCCAACATCTGTGCACGCCCAATCTGCATCTGCGAGAAAAATTCGATCACAGAGAATCACAGAATTCTCCTCGAAAAGTGATCACGGGATGATTGGTCCGAACGTTGTGATTTAGTTTTATTGATAGATAGTGAGAAGGCAAAGCATTGTTCATGAGTGAGAGTGGGAGAGGTCATCAATACGAATGAGTTTCGCACTGGGGATATCTGGAAATTGCAAATACCGGGAAAAAATTTGGAGGATAAGTATCTGATATCCGGATTACTCTTATTCCTAGGTGGTGACGCTTTCCTCTCCCAAGGAAATCCTCATCAGTGAGGCTGTAAAGCATGCGACCAAGTCGAGCGAGTTCAGATACCTCGAGTTGCCTTCGAGTCTCATGTATTTGCTATGGAGAGAAAACAAGATTCTCGGCAAATTTTCCTACAATCCTCGGCAACAACATCGAGGGTTCCAAAGACTCGTGCGATCTATGTGAAACATGCTCTACAGGCTCAACTGATCAAAAATCTTTTTGGCGAACCGAATTGTCATACCATCTCACGATGGGAGGAATCAGCTTATCAGACAAGTATTCTCTAAATCTTCTCCCAACATTTGAAATCTCAAGTTGTCTCTGATTTTGAAAATAAAGTTGGCGCTGTTTCCCCGTCACTTGGTGCCCAAACTAGCTGTGAAAAACACGACGAAGAGGTATCGGTTCAACCACACCTAAAAATCTTGAGAATGGACCCGCCACGTGTATTGACTCGTGAAGTGGTCGAGCAACCCTCAATCGATGATTTTCCGAAAGGACATGGCCAGAAACACATTCGTACTTCCCATCAAGGGTCCCCTAATAGGAGCGTGTGCAACCCTAAACCCCGTATTTTCAATCCCGGAGATAGTGCAGCAAGCTGAATCCGACATTTTTACAAAGTATGGTAATGGTACAGCGAAATTCGTATCCAATTCAATCGGTTCTAATATAATCGGTACATCTCTGTGAATGGCTCAATCGTAACATCAATTCAGTGACCTATTGTCCCGGGCCTACCCTTCTTGTCCGCGAGTGCCCTAGCGGCCGGGACGGGGTAAAAAGGGGATATAACCTCTAATCCTTCAGTATAAGAAGCGCCGAGAGTGACAAGGAACTTTCCAAGTCCAATAATGCCACCGCCACTGATGCGTCTGGACAATCAGACATATCGACAGGGCACGATGCCACTCCGCCCAGGAGACGACGTGACCGTCGATAGGCCGTCTGGCAGCGGAACGGTGCCTCGCAGCCAGGTAAGGCGTATCAACGCCAGACCTCTGCGGAACGCGCCCTAAACGCTCCTACGGAGGGAGCCAGTTGCGCCGCCCCAGAGTGTTGCATGGGTGTCAACAGCGGCCCACAGAGCGGTCCTACGGCGAGCGTCCGCGACAATCACGATAGCGACGTCTGGATCCGGCAGAACTTCGCCGAGACAACCACCGCCTGCCATCTGGGAAACACCACCCGCCCCCGCCTGGCACCAACCATCTGAGTCGCCACAACTGCGGAAACCAATTCTGTTGTCGTCTTCCCTGCCACCCCATCCCGAGTCAAACCGAGGAACACCCGGGTCTTCCCGAGGTAACGAACCAGATTCCTCGAGGGGAACCTTGATAGGAAATGTGCCCATGACCCAAATGCCTCGCCTTGCAGAGTACCGCCTCCAACAGGCACTCCAGGAAGAGGAAAAACCACTGCATAAAAAACAGACGCCAGACAACGGCAAAGCAGCAGCAAAACGATGGTACACGCCGCAGCCCACCACCATCTATGGCTCCTCGTTTTTCCCAGAGATGCCGGCACCAGGTTCCAATTCAGCCTCCGAACCAATCATGTTATCGGCCCTGGCAGATCCCTGGTACCCGCCAGCTCATGCCATGGTCAATAGCATCAACGAAAGACCAGACGTATGGTCGTATAGCGACCGCATGGAGGCCTGACCTCACCGAATGTTGGAGGTCCCGGCGGCCTTCGATGCTGTAGTACACCGGCTCCCGCTCGACCTGCCGCTGCCTCGATGTTGCTTGCCAAGAACTGTGCCACAATTTGGCGTGGCACAGTACCGATTCGCCAAGGCGCCCGATAACACGGGTGCGGTGAAGGATTGGATTAAAGTCACGGTCGGCTTCCAGCTACATAATATGCCGTTTAATTACGTACGCGACGAGCCAAAAATCAAAAAGGATCATTTTTTTTTCTGCTTTCAGAAAATGTTAAACACTCAAAATTACGTTGAAAGGGGCTCCTTCATCTCCCGACCCTGCAGAAGTTGCAAGGAAAGCCATTCCCAAAACACCGCAAAATGGCTCAACAATAAATAATCAGAGAAACATCGGTGGTAACGATCCTTCATCGCAGAATGTAAACAATTGCTTTAGAGATTCCAGATCTGGCCTTTTATAATTATAACTTCTTGTATATAATGCAAATGATGTGTATGTGATGAACGAATGAACTAATCAGGAAAATTGTTTACGAATTAGAAAAAGCAACCACTCCCCCTCCAATCTGGAGAACTTGGCGCATTGGAGGCAGATTAGTGCATACTTTGCACTACTCTACTCCACCTTGGTAAGAGTCAAGTGCAGCAGTAACGGAGGCCAAGGCTATGCAGGAGTATGCCAAGTATAAGAACTGGGCTAAGGCGTACAAGGACGCCACACAACACGCTTTGGACATCGCGGGCATCCTACAGGAGGCCTTGAAACAACTGAAGACTGTCTCTAAGACATTACCAATCAAAAAGGTAAACGATAAACCTTTTCTGAGCTCTACTATCAGAGCTCCCATCAATGAAACATTAGAGCAACAATCATCAGAGATACAATCAGTTGTAATAATCTCAGATGATATCAATGAATCTCAGAGTAACTTTGATCAGTCTCAGCTTTTAGAAATCATGAACAAAAATGTTAAAAATTTGAACAAAACGTTTTGTTTCGAGATTCAGCTATAGATACTATCATTGATAGTATACCTTTATATACGACTTTTTAATAAGGGACCATACGGCCAATGCTAATGTTTATAGCTGTATCTTGGAACAGAAGGCCCATTTGACGGAGACACTCTGGATTCTTCATCTACTAGATGATGCAAGAATGTAAAAAAAATTCGGTGTGGATTGGTGACCCAGACCCATGGTCCTCCCCTTGTGAGTATTCAGAACAACTTTTCACTCGTATCTCTCTAAATAATGCGCACTCCCCCTAAAATTCGATGTCCCTATCTATTTATTGTACTTCATTATTTAATGTATGTAAAGGGTATATAAACCGGTACGACCCACCGAAGAGCATCTTATTGTAGCTGTCGCGTGCTACTGGAACCCTTGTCGGTCGTCAATCTGAAATATCATTGTCTCAGTCGCCAAAGTATAATTACCCATCACCAGTATTTATCTCAACAGTTATTCAATCTGCCCATCTCTCAAAAATCTGACTCATCATTACACTAGCTAGAACCCCAAAAGCACCCGCTGTTATACTTGCATGTACATTGACCGGTTCAACTTTCTTCTTTTCAATCTAGACGAAATTCGAATTCTACATCGAATCTTGGAACTAGCAATCCTCGCTATCAGATATCTCACGTCAACAAGAGATTTCTCAAATTAACATCGTCATCAGATCCACTGAGTTGTAATCGGGCGAGAGTGACGATTTGGATCTTCCCCTGTCAGCTAGAGCCCGATCTTTCTTTAGTATGCGGAGAGAGCTCGCGCGGTACTCATCTCCGACAGGTACTCTGTAATTTGGTTGTACGACATTTAAATAAATGCACTTGAACGGAATATTCTCTTGCGTTGGTTAATTTCAATACGAGAAGCACCCACAGCAGCAGATGCTAATCAAGTTGCATCACAAACTCGAACAATCCTTGAACGGTGATTTATGAGATGTTTCAGAGATATGGAATGGTCAAAAGCGAAGCAGCCATGATAAATACCCATGGAAAAACACGGAGGTACATCTCCATAGAATTCATGGGTTTTCACAAAGGGATTCAAATGAGGATGAAAGTAACAGATTGAAAAATCTCGTAAAGTAGATTAAGAATACATGGGTTCTAAGAATACTCAATGGTTGGAATAGATACGAGGAAGGAGAAAACTCAAAAAAATGGGACCAGAGCGATTCTTCCTAGATCAAATACGAAGCTATCTTTTTAAAACAGTAAAGGGGGTGAATGGCGCACAAAATCAGAAGAATAAATAGAACGAGCGAATCACACGGGTCTCGGACCGATATCCTAATCAGTTAAATTGTATTGCAAGATTTGCGGCCATTGGAAAAATCTGCCAGGGAAGGAATGAATCCCGAAAGTTAAATCTGAGGGGTGGAATGACCGAGGAGATTTGAACATAGAGTTATGACCCCCAATCCATATGATACGTACACACACAAGATTTACATCTTCGATCGTTGTGTTGAATGGAAATTCCAAGTCTGTTGAACGATGGAATCTTCAGTGATCAAACTTTGAAGATGCTCTCCGTCTAAAAGTAAATAATCAATTGATTACATTCACCTTTTTGGTCAAACTTCACATAAAATTCGTAGATTTTCCAAGCGCTGCCTTATTGTGATCAAATTATCCTTATTGGATCAAATGTTTAATAAAAATAACGTTACACAAGGAGTCCAGTATCTTTCAAGGAAGTTCTTTCCTTTCTTATAGAGAAATCAGTAGGGGGCAAGGGAGGGGGGGACCTTAGCTTTTTGAAATTCAGAATTTCCAAGCTGGAAAATCGATTTGCTTACTTCCACAATAGTCCCACTGGTGAAACCCACTGCAGTGACCGTGTTGAATGGATTTTCATGGAAATTTGGTATTTTGACTTCGACGTCAAATCATTGGACACGTGTCTCTGCGTTTTTCCGAATATGGATTCTATTTTGAGTTCTAGCATTTTCAAACATGCGGATTTTTAGCTATTCCCTACTAATTTCAATAAAAAACGAGTCATACCTCTTTACAACTTTTTCGCGGGCCCTAATCATATTTTCTCTAGCTCTGTGATGTGTATCTCGTGAGCTGTTCCCATTAGTCTATCTTCAGAGAGTTTCTCAAGCTATAGATAAGTATATTTTACCAAGAAGAGTATGATGGAAGCCTTCGCGGAAACTGCGAAGAGGTATGACTAATTTCTTATTGAAATTAGCTAAAAAAAGCAAAAGCTATGAATCAGCATGTTTTGAGACGCTGTAACTCAAAAAGAAGAGCGCATTCTGAAAAACGCCGAGACACGCATTCAATGATTTGGCACCGAAAGCGAAATCCCAAATTTTGATGAAAATCCACGACCCGCAAGATTGTTCCATCCGTTGTTAGTGAATCAATCGAACAGCCCGAGTGATTAAACTCAAACTCACCGTCGGTAGCTAGATATCGTAGAAGAGGCTGCCTAATAACACTCGCGATGGGCACGGCCATGTTGAACCTCGGATAGAGCCTCGAATCTTCCATCTTTTCCGAGAACGAGAAGGGCGATGCGGAGCCGTGGGGTTGATGCTGCGGGCGCAGAGTGGGCGAGACAATGGCGTTGGAGACGACGATTCCGAGCAGATCACCGCTAATTGCGTCTATCACTGGGCCGCCGCTCGATCCGCTCTGGACGCAGCAGGTGGTCTGGATCACGCAGTCGCTCACCCGCGACACGATGCCCCGACTGCAGGTCGGTTGTGCGTCCGAGCCGAGCAAAGGATAGCTCCAGATCAGCACCGAGCTACCTGAGATCAAACGTCGTGGGGATGAAGTAAGTACAGGGAGTGAGAGAAAGTTTTGAGCGAGGTTTATTTGATGCCAAAGTTCACTGGGAAGCCGGGCTAGTGATGCATGTAGTATATGGATACGAGAATAAATTTCTGATTTAATGCCTTGCTCTACTAGGAATCAGAGAATGGATTTGGTGATGAATTTTGCGAGTGGCGAGGCTTAATCGTCAACTGGCGATCAACAATAAAGATCATATTGGAAGATGTCTAAACAACATTGTTGTATTGAATCGTAGTCTCGACCAGACTTTCAGTTGACTTCCATTAGAATATTTGTTCTCTGGTTTTTGCTTCTCTTACTGTAGCAAATACATCAAATTTTCGGTGAATTTCTTATCCTCATACAGAACAAACCGCAATGATTTATTTCAATCAAGGTCTTCAGTTGGTACAGATGGGGCACTCAAAATATAATGCGCGGGTAAACCGAAAAGTCAATCGAAGGCGGAAGAGAAGGCTTTCTTAACAAGAAGTACCATAGACGTTCCAAGCGGGCAGAATTCGTATAATGAGTCGAGCCAGTACAAAATAAGTATTTCTGAGCTAGCATACTATAATTGCGAGCATACAAACAATTCTAATTATACTTGGACATTTTCAAATAGTTGTAATCTTTCACCACCCTGAAAAGGCTGGAATATCAGAGTATCTCGCACATTGCCCAACGTGAATTGATTGAAAATTGTTTCACTCAATTTCTCAATGAGAGTTCTACTAAGGTACGCGCGTAAGGCGATGTCTCGTGAGTGAACAATCATCCCAACACGCGATGATCAATTCGTTATAGAGCGCGTATCAATTCTCTCTATTCTGCCTCATTGTTTTGTGTCGTCTCCAATTATGACGGTGGGAAAAATACGAGTGAAGTAATTGATCATTGCTACAGGTGAATTGAATCGCTATGAAAAATCCTTGGAGTCCCAGACCATCAATTTTGCTCAATGCGCGTGGAAGATAGAGCTACCAATATCTAAAAGTTCGAAATTGAAAAGAAATTAGTAATCTAAACGTACTTTATAATTTCAAAATATGACCAGATTGGATGGAGCAATGGGCAAAACGATACGAGACTTTTGAATAATAATAGTTTCAACGTTTACTCTTTCATTTCAAATTTGAAAAAGAAAGAGACGGCAAAAGGACCGGGTATATTTATATGTATGATGACTCTGACAGACATTCCGATCGTGGGATTACTTCAGCATCTTGAGGAATCAGCTCGGATTACAAAATTGCGAGTTGCAATTAACAATGAAGCTGCCAAAAGTATCCTGACGATCAATCGAAAAAAGAGAACAACAAAATATTCACGACAATTACTGTCAGAATCGAGGTCAGGGAGCTGAACGAACAATCGAGTATCACCTTGAACGCCAACGATTAATTAACGCTTATAGCGCCCCCAAGAACCGCATGCATCGAAATACTTGTTCACACAAAGTGTAGCACGAAAAATGACGTTGAATAAGTCATATGAGACGTGCAAAGGTACAAGCGAGAGTCTTAATAAATCATAGTCTCGAGGAGTGTACGCATCGAGGGACGAACCTTTGGTAGGATTTCGGGTGGCGAGCTTTAGCGCCTGCATCCGATTCCGTGTCTCTGCTGCAGGTCGTTCCAGAAGCCTCAAAACGGCTACGTCGTAGGGCTGCTGCTGCTGCTGCCGCTGGTTTCTGTGCACGACTCGCGCCCACGCCTCCTCGCGACCATTAGCCAGGCTCACCCTCACCCTCGGCTCGTCGTCGCTTGATGCCGCTGTAGCCACAGCCTGCGCGATGCGTGAGCCCACGCAAAAAATAACAATGAGTCAAATCAATGAAATTCCAACTGGGCCAACGTCGTCGTCGTCATCGTCGTCACCTCGATTGAGAGGTCGATCCGGTGGCTGTTCGTATTATAAGACTGTTGAGGCTAAATTGACGTGCAGCGATCGCGTGATGCGGGCTCGATCTGATGAAAATGTTTGGGTGTCGAGAGGAAGTGGGTCGCTGCGTGGACTGCACGCGATGCGTCGTTATTCATTGTAGACAGTCCATAGTCAAGAGAGGTCTCTTGATGAGCATATTTGGAGTACAAAGATGGAGGCGTAGAGCTTCATCCGATTTGGGATGGTGGGTTGGAAGTAATCTTTCCTTGGGAAAAGGTTTTTTTGGGTTTACGACTGATTGCACTTTCTTAGTTAAACGATGGATTCAACTCAAAGATATCGCAATAGACATATGCGTGCGCAAGAATGAGTTTTGGAGTGACGATTTGCCACCTCTGTGGAAAGGGAAAAGCTTGTTTCGTAAACAGTGTCGATTTAAAAAGTTCACGAGAAAATCTGATTGGGAAATCTTGGAGAACCCCGACTGAATTGCCCAATAGATTTCAACGTAAAGCTTTTAGATCGAGGGATCCTCACGATCGTGCATTGATCTGTGAGAAAGAAGTCGAATTCTAGCATCTTGCACGATCCCATCTGTTTTACTTTGATCCATACCAAATTCATGATCTACACTCATTTCAAATTTTCGGAAGCACTAAGCCATTCGAGCGAAGCCATTTGTAGCATTCGTTATCTAAGTTAGTAACTCACCTTGCTCACGACGTGGGAACAAGTCAGCAGAGTCCCCGTGGCAGCATCCACAACGACTCCCGTACCCCAATCGGAGCCGCATTTTACAAGCACCACACTTTTGTCGAAGTGATCTGAAAATTTTTTGAAAACTCATTTGGATTAAGCTACATTGTGATTTGTCTCCATTGTGTAAAATAAGTTCTTGGCAACTCAAAAATAATTTGTTTAAATCTGCGCCTTTCTAATACTTGGTCAAATCTTGCTCGACTCGATCGTCAAATCTCGAATCTTTAAGCAAACGATCAAATTTCAGGACAAATGTGTTTCACTCGATCTATCGTTTCTTTTATCTACCTCAAATACTAGTCTGACCTATCACGCACATAATAATGAATACTAATCCTGGACATACTACCATAGGTCTTCCACATGTTAAAACTCTACTGAGATTGTACCGGTAAGAATGACCAGCAATAACGAAGGAGAAGTCAAGATTCGATTTTGTATATGAATTGGCCAATATACTCAATGTTAAATTTTAGTCCGCCTTGCAACGAAGTTGGATTTAGGCCTCTGTATCGCGCAAACCCTGTGTCTAATGCCTGTCGCATGTTCTTTTTCCGCATTTATTTTGCCTAATGTCACTAGAAACTATCGGCAAATGAGTTTTATTAAACAGGGCGCGGTGAAGCACTGCATGGTGGGGGTGATATTGACCGAAATATCTTACGCGAGTTGTAAAACACTGACTACTCGCTGCTGCATGGACTCAAGTTCACATTTCCATTCTTAGATTCGAATCTTTCCAGGTGTGCTAGCTTATTATGCAGCTCGCGAATGCCGGTTGCTGCAGGCGCTCCTTGTATCAAAATTAATTGACACAAGATTGAACTTCGTAAAAATTCTGAAGCACTTGTCGGAAACGTGAGCGCTGAGCGAGCTCTCTCCGCATACTGACTTGAAAATCGGGCTCTCGCCGACATGGCGAGGGCAGAATCGTCGTTGGTATACACTCACATAGATGAGAGCAGGGTGATTAAACTGATCGTAAAACCTTGCCGTTGCCAGTGAGCCGAGAGCGGATGTATCAACTCTCAACATCGAGATTTGGCGTTACCCTAACAGGCGACACTTGGCGGCATTCGAAACGCGTCGGTGCGGGAGTATAGAGTTTCTTGCCGCGATGGAATTTGAGGCAATATGCGTATGGTCGACGGCATCAATGATAAACGCTCGAGAGCGGGTGACAAAAGTATCGAGTGGGAGATGTGGAATAAATGCTGGTCTCAATTTCTGTGTTATAAAATTCCGTAAAAACTTGGTGCGAGTTGTAATCGCGAAGACCAGGGTGGAGAGTAGAATTTGACCGGTACGAATGGCCCTATTGACAATTGGGACATTTGCTGCCGTTGATTAAAAATGAAATGCAGAGGATTTTGGTATAAATCTGTTATCAAGATATTGGCTGCTAATGCAAAAACTGAGCGATATCAGTGACTCTACGTATGCGTTGTAGTGAATTTTATATCAGAAATTTTGCTCGAGACAGGGGACGAAGTTGACATGTTGGCGTTTAATCATCCAATAAAAAAGTCAGGGCCAGTAAAAATCACTCAAAGACTATTTACAAAATGAGATCGATTACAGCAATTGTTGAAAGTCGGGAGGTTGGTGCGACCCTTGGACGCAGAAAAACTCACTTTCGGCGGGATTCTTCTTACATCCATTATGATGACAATTTTATAACGTATGGGACAAAAGTCTGATTCTCTGAGATAATCCTTCGTCGATAGAGTTTACGTATGAAAACCATAGACAACAGGAAAGACTTGTGTGTATCAGCAACTCTGGCGTATCGACATCATATGAAGGTCGACCTTCTAAAATGCGGGATCCACGTGCATTTTCTACTCCGTCCACTGTGACTCTTCCCTCGAATATTCCTTGCGATGAAAATGTCCAAAACATATAATCGAGTATCTTCAACACCATTTAGTGAAAGAAGCAACAAATTACAGCCAAGGTAAGTGTCGCATGAATCTCGAATGAACTAAGATTCCACTAAAAAGTGTCTAATGTTGTCAAACTTGCATTACTTTGCGTTGAAATACGGCCGCCAATGACAATCAAATAACTTTGCGAGCGTTAAAATCAAACCCAGATAATCTCTCCCGCCAACGTCGAAATCGAACGCGATGAGGATTCTACGACTCTCGTGTCACGTAAATTTGGAGAAAAAATCCTCGTTCCGGCATCGAAGGCTCGCCAAATACTTGGAACGAATCCAACGAGCCGCAAACGCGCTGGGTCACACTCTGAGGCGACAGTCAGCTCTCTCTCTTTCCTTCTCTCTCGAGACCCGCGTACAAAACCGCTGCCGCCCTGCTCGCGCTCAGAATTCACGATTCCGAAAACGAGGCTGTCATGGGCCGTCTTAATTTCACATGCACGCATGTGTAAATTTGAGTTGAGGATCACCTGGGGAAAGTAGTGTCGGTGTGGTTGCACAATTGCCAACTGCAGCGATGGTGCGCGTCGCAGGGTCGCTGCTTTTGTCCGTCGCATCGAGTATTTTGCGCATGCAGGCCGATAAATTCGCGGCGAATGTGAAGTCGACCCACTCGCCGCGGCACCAGCTCAAAGGAGCGAGAACCATGCCACCGAGTCGTCGAGCCTGGCCGAGCTGCTGTTGTCGCCACCGCTGATTTTCGCCCCATCTGTAATGTAGGAATATTATCGGTACACGGTATGGATAAGTGAGCGCTTGTGTGCAGAGAGCGTGCATAAAAATTAAAATTTACAATCGTTTTTTGTGTTTTTTATACGAAGAGCCGAGTCGCGTAAGGGTAATGAGCGTATCAATGACCGCACCGATGCGGAGGAACAACAATGGTTTGGAGAGAATGCGTAAGG
>JAPYYZ010001101.1:0-16450 GCA_030522705.1 Eretmocerus eremicus
GTAAAAAAATTTTGGTGAAGATTGGTCACCCGGAGGTCTTGGTCCCCCCTTGTAAGTACTTTTTCCTCGTACCCTTGGCGATGTCGACCTCATTATAATGATTATATATGGCATTATCATGATCAAAGATTATACGGCATTATAACTTTGCAGACAGAATGCAAATTCCCATGGAAATGCCGATTTACCTATTGATTTCAACCTTGTAAAATCTTAGCTATTTGAAACTTTCTTGCTAACAATATTGATGAGATGAACGCAATCAACGCCGTTCAGATGCTCAAACTTTTCGTTGAGTATAATGGTTGATGAACTGTTTATCGTCTTTACACGCTTTTTGTTTAGAATTAGAGAGTCTTACTAATAGAAGAATCACTTCCACACAACGAGATCTCTTGAAGGATTTTCTGAAAAATTCTGGATTCATTTCATGTGCCGCACGTCTTAATTTTTATTTTTCTGAGGAATTGACCAATTACGAAAAAAACGACTGATTTGAGTCACATCAATTCTATCTTATTTCCATTATTTAGAAATCATAGAAAATGTCTGGAAAATTATCAACATTTGATAGATCATCTACATCTGCAATAACAATATTCTAAAATCTTGAATCAGAAAATCACGATTTTGCCAAAATCAATTTCATGTATTCTGACTAGCTGCGTCATTTTGTGACTGCTAGAGTCAAGCTGAACACACGTGCGCGCGTGGTTTTCCGGCAGTGCGGCTGCACGTTCTTTTCGTATCAAGATGGCTCCGAAACCGAAGCCCACTGACAAACCAGGTAATTTTTAGACAAAGTCTCGTACATACAGTCGTAGTCCACATATTCAATGGTCACAAGAATAAAATTTTATAATCCTATCGTTGAACCGCGTTTTGATTATTGTGAGAGTGTAGTGAAATCATGACCAAAATAATAACCTAATTGACCATGCGGCCAGTGTTTTTGTCAATTTAGACTGATTCCCAGACCAATAACTATGTTCAGCATTACGATACTCATGTCTACTATGCTTCCATTCAATGTAGAGTAGATTTAGTCTGATTACTCACAGTTAGTTTGACTACTCTTCGAGAGCTGTCAGTGTCATTTGAACTTAACCTTAAATCTTTGAGTAGTTTGAGAAGTATTGGTGTACCTACCTATTGAATATGTTTACTAATATGGTTGTCTCTATTTGCAGCGGCTAAGCCCGCCGAAAAAAAGGCTACTGAGAAGAAGGCTGAGAAGAAGCCAGCCACTCAGGCGTCTACCTCAAAGGTCTCCAAGCCTGCGGACAAGAAGGCAGCACCGCCTCCTGCTGCAGCCAAGAAGGTTGCACAAGCAGCTGCTGCGGCAGCGAAGCCCGCAGCCAAGCCGGCAGCTAAGCCAGCAGCAAAGCCAGCTGCCAAACCAGCAGCTAAGCCTGCCCAGAAGCCCGCGGCCAAAGCTGCTGCAGCCAAGCCCAAGAAGAATGTTCCAGCACAGAAGAAGACGCCGAAGGGGGGCAAACCTGCACAGCCAGTGCAGAAAGCTCTCAAAGCCCAGAAAAAGGTGAGCATATATAATCTGCTGATTTACTGTGGCCTACTCACCAAAAAAAGAGCCAATGTTTCTTTTTGCTTTATTTTCCAATCCGCGTAACGTCATCTGCAACATGTCTTTATGTTGAACTTTCTTCTTTTCTTGCATCAAATCGCAGAATATACACTGAACAATCATGAGCAGCAAGTGTAACTACCTTTACTAAACTATCACTTTCAAAATAATCATATTTGAATGTACACCTGGAAGTTGAGCCTAATTACTATCTCTATGATGAGTCTAGAGATAGTTTTTAAAAAAATTATAGACTTTTCACATTTCTTTACATGATGACAAGCAATGGGAATCTCTTTGAATTCCATGAAAATATTATTAAAACTATTCTGAATCTTACCAAAGAACTAGTATTCAGATATGTGATGATATGCCTCAGGTTATTATATGTTTGTGTTATTCCAGATCCTGAAGGGTGTCCAGGGATCTCGAGTAAGGAAGATCCGAACATCTGTTCACTTCCACAGGCCAAAAACATTCAGGCCACCAAGGAATCCCAAATACCCGCGAAAATCTGTGCCTAAGAGAAGTCGGTAAGAATGGTTTAATCACAGCTCTTGCCATATACAGCTAGCTGTTTATGGTTTAGATTCTAGTACCTAAATACCTAGTGATGATTCACGGGAATCTCTTTGAATGAAATTTGAAACCAATTTAACCAAATCTGAAATTTGTTTTCAAGAATCTCTTGTTGCTGTTCTAGTTGACAAATTTTCTCATGAAATTCTATCATTTCAGTATGGATGCTGCTAACATCATCAAGTTCCCGTTAACGACTGAAGCAGCTATGAAGAAGATTGAAGACAACAATACTCTGGTCTTCATTGTGCACACACGTGCCAACAAATATCACATCAAATCTTCTGTGAAGAAATTGTATGATGTTGATGTTTTAAAAGTGAACACCTTGATCAGGCCGGATGGTAAGAAGAAGGCCTATGTAAGATTGACAAGAGACTATGATGCCCTGGATGTTGCCAACAAAATCGGCATCATATAAATGTTTTATTACTATACTTTCATAAAACAATCTAAAATCTGGCATTATAATAAATTCTGTACAGGTAATCAGTAGTTTGATTACTCAATCCTAGTACCATATTACTGCAGTTGACATCATCAGAATATTCATAGAGTTTGGAAACAAAAGTTCAAAAACTTATTTTTCTCGGCCATGTTAGGAAATAAATAACTACGAATTCGAGGACGTGATTCCATTCGTTATTTCAATTCAAAATGATTTGTACACATTTTCCATACATATTTACAATTTACAATCCCAGTCGTTTTGGAGTTTTTCGATAAGATGCTGGGGTGCCAGGCTCTTTCATTCCAGGTGTTGAAATTTCTTGTCTGTGAAGAAATGCATTTCATGAATCAGAACATATGCAGCTGAACTTGTTTAATCTAGCAAGCTCTGAATAAGCTTCAAGATACTTACTTTTTGACCGAGGCCTGCTCCTTTTCGGCTTGCTCGAGCGCTCTGGCTTTCATCTCGGCCTCTGCCTGTTTCATCTGGCTCTCCATTTCATTCAGGTGTTGCAGAGCTTGCCTTTTGGCTTTGCCACTTTTGCCAGTTTCTTTTACGCTGAAAAACATGGGTCCAAGCTCAGCCAACCAGTACCCGTCTACAGCCGTAACGCACTGCATGTACTCCTTGGCCGTCATGACGAGCTCATGATAGACCACATAGTCCGGCGTGAAGCCCATGCCAAACAGAGCAGACGTTGGATGCAAGTGGCATGGCATACCCGTTCTACAATTCACGTACTCTCCTATTCCCTTCAACCTCGCAGCTTGATGGAAATACGCGGAACAAATGCATTTGCGTACTACATCCCACTCAGTACCACAACTCGTCACTTCCATCTTTTGCTGCTTCATGATTTCTTCGAGTTGCTGTCGCACTTCTCGCACCTATCGAGTTTGAAGCAATAAATCAGCATGAAATAAAAGAGATCAATTCATTCATTCATTCATGTGTCTAGAAAACTGTAAATGGATCAATGGTGGGGCGAAAAGTCAGATTGATGTGCGAGTGCAAAAACTACATGCAAGTGCAAATCTTTCAAAAGTTTATCAAAGCTTGAGTAAACGGCGATTTATGCGGATTTGACTAAGGTATTTTTCAATTCGCTGTAACGGGAAAGTCCCTTTTATCACAGGTTATAGACTTTCTTCGAAAGCCAAGACGACAAAAAAATAGGATTCGACACTCTACCAAGATGGTCTTTGACTCCAAGCAATAATAATTTCAATTCTCAAGAACTTTGGCTTGAGCCCAAAAGGAGTTCGGAGTGCGGAATCCCTGAAATGCGTGTAGATGATTTTATCCCGAGGGGTTGATTGAAAGTTACGCGGAACGAGGACTGCGAGGTCCTTGTGCCTCGCAAAATGACATGCAAGCAAGACGCGGATACCATGTTATCAAACCAAGCCGAAAATCCCCAATTCTGTGGATTACATGTACGATTAGTGAAGTTAGGGCTTTGCGCGCCCTCGTAGGAAAATTCCCCGGTCCTTGAATCTCAAGTCAATATTTTGATTTTAATAACAAAAAAATACTTTCACAAATTAACGTCACTCTTACAGTTGCAAAAACGATTATTTAAAAGCCTTTTAAGCTGGACCATAGATCTTCTATATTCATGGACATGATAGACTAATGAGATCTTAAAATTAAGAGCTCGGGTAAATTTGATTGATTCCGCCCACAGTATTTCTACGACTCATGACTGACAACTAAATTTACCTTTCTCATGGCCTTGGCGTGGATGAAATGGTCGTTACACCAAGAGCTGGAGTATCCGTTAGTCTTCCACTGGTTGTAGACATTTAGGAATGTGAGATGGTCTGACTCAGGCACCTGGAACTTTTCTCTGGCCGAGTCCGAGTCCTCTTCCCGACCCTTGGGCCGATAGAATATCGACGGTACGGACAGCATAGATACGATTATGAGAATCTCGGCGGTGCAGCCCAGCTTCTGGGCGACAATGAGCATCTGACACTGGGGCGGGTCGAGCGGAAACTCGGCCATCTGCCTGCCGAGGGTCGTGAGTCGGCCCGTGTTGTCCAAGGCGCCGAGGATCCACAGCTGGTACAGCGAGTTGAGGATGTTGTCCTGGGGCGGCGGATCCATGAAGTGAAACGCGAGCAGATCTTGCACGCCCAGAGATTTGAGCAGCAGTACCGTGTTTGCGAGATTCGTACGCTGAATTTCCGGTACACCCGTCATTAGCAGCTCGTCGAGATACTGCCTCTCGGTGTAGAGCCTGAAGCACTGTCCGGGCCCAGTTCGACCGGCACGACCCGATCTCTGATTTGAGTTTGCCTGGGACACTGGGTAGATTTGCAGCGCGTCCATACCTTGAAACATGAATGACGTAATTAGCCATTTAGGAAGCCTTTCCATTGCAAGTGATTGACTCGACGAGTTAATTTTACTGGTAATTAAGCATTAAGACGCTGAAATTTGAGTTTCTTCTGATTCAGAATCTCATTCCACGCATAACTTACCGATTCTTGGGTTATACACTTTCAGCTTGCAATAGCCCGAGTCAACGACGAAGACGATGCCATCGACAGTCAGTGAAGTCTCGGCAATATTCGTTGCGACTACACATTTCCTCAAGCCTTCGGCAGCCTGCTGAAATATCTTGGCCTGCAGATCGGATGGCAGCTGAGAGTAAATTGGCAAAATAGAAAGGGGTGCGGCACCTTCGATCTCGCCCAGGCGCTCCTTCAACACCTCGCAAGTAACCTCGATGTCCTCCTGCCCAGGCATGAACACCAGGATGTCACCCATGCGATGTTGTAGGTGAATGCTCATCACCTGTTTCACCGCGGCATCCACGTAGTCCTCCACGTGATTTTTGTGATAAATTACCTCGACGGGGAAGGTTCGACCTGGTATGATGAATGTAGCTGCATTGCCAAAAAACGAGGAAAATTTCGACGAGTCCATCGTAGCTGATGTTACGATCAGCTTGAGATCGTGACGACGCGCGACTACCTGTTAACATTTTCAAGACGATCTAGCTAAATGAAAACTGCGGACGAGATCAGCCGCGATTTGGAGAATGCTAAGATGTTGAAAGAGGCGATAGAACAGTTGTATAATTCAATAATACTGGAGATTTGACTGGTCTTCCCTGCTAATTCATTAATTGCTCTATGTAAGCGACAATTTGGTCATTAAATTACGACTAGTTATTAAATTAGACGGCTAGTTTTTGTTAGATATAACTAGACGGCTAGTTTAATATATAATATGTCACTTCAGATTCGGATTTTTTTTATATCCACGCTGCAACAAAATCATTTCAAACTATACCTTATTTGCATGTGAGTCCGGTCTAAGAGAAATCACAGTCAAAAATCATACTAGTCGAGATCCTTACACTCATCGCTAAAGCCGGAATCTCGAAATTATTTTGTTGATGTATCAATATGAAAAATTCGAATCTGGTGTTGTATATGTGTATATTATTTTAGCCCGATGAGGATCATAATCTGACGACCGAAACATCGCTTATATAAAGTAATTATTAAATTAGCATAAAAGACTGATAAAGCCTTCACTATCATTATTCTTCGAGCATCGCACAATAGAGTCAAATAATTTATACTGATTTTCAAGAACCAGTTATAAACTTGTAAGATCGGTTTCACTAAAAATGAATTATAGTAGCAGTGTGACGTCAAACCCAATCGTACTATTTGTGAAAAAAATTTTAAAATTACATCTCTCAAGAGTCCAAATAAGACGTCCGTCGATAGAGAACGTTCGTGAGCTTCATCCATGATGACAACACTGTAGCGATCCAGATCTCCTTCCCGTAAGCTCTCTCGCAGTAAGATACCGTCAGTCATGTACTTGATGATTGTCTGAAATCAGATTCATAATAAAAGTCTTTGAAGGATACAGAGATGACAATAGATATCTGCTATCTTACATCTTTGGATGTGCAGTCTTCAAATCGGATAGCATAACCGACTTTTTCTCCTAGAGTTGAATCCATTTCATCAGACACTCTTTTGGCAACTGACATGGCTGCAACTCTTCTAGGCTGAAAGTAGAGATAACTTGAGTGAGCAATTTAATAGTTATTACAAAACGATAAACTTCGATAACATACTTGTGTACAACCAATCATTCCATATTTGCTGTAGCCATCTTCGTGCAGGTATTGGGTTAGTTGCGTGGTTTTACCTGAAATTATAGATTGCATTACGTCAGTTGAGTTTTCAAAAGGTGAATAATTGTATGTCATCCTGAGAACTTTACAACTCACCACTTCCCGTTTCACCAACAATGATAACAACATTGTTTTCTCGGATAACAGTGAGTAGTTCCTCTCTAACAGCAAATACGGGAAGGCGTCGTCTTTGTTCCAGAATTTTCTTGTGTTTGCCTTCTACTTTATCTTCATTTATGTGAGAAGCATATTTTTGACCAGCTTTGAAATCTACCTCTTCACCTGGTGCTTCTTTGTCGTTCTTTCGAGCATCTTGCACACCCATAATATTGCCAAGATTGGTACCTGCTAGTTCCCAATGCTTTTTTTGAGCGCGCCTGCGTTCTTTTTGTTCTCTGTATGCACGCACCAAGACAGAGCCTTTTCTAGAAACTAGAGCCATGGGAGAAGTCGGATCTCTCACTGGTATGACAGGTTCTGGTTGTTTAGTGAAGACAATGCGACCTGCAAATCAAGAAATTTAAAACAATTTTGCAAAACTATAAATGTACTGATGGATGAGAAACGTCACAGATAGTTAGATTTACTGTGCAAGAGTATAACAGAGATAGTAAATATTCACATTGTAGTTTTGTAAAAATAGATCTCATCAAACCAGAAAGTCAGAAATTTGACATATGTTATTCCATTAACTGGAATTGAGCAGACATTAATACAATTATTGAAGGGATGCAATCAAGATTTTCATGAAGGGTTCCAATTCGTAGGTGAGCTCTAATTCAACCATTAGCTTATTAGAAAATGATTTTGGGTTAAAATAAAATAGATACTCACCATCTAAGAAAGGTGGTACAACGTTATGAACCAACAAGTGTACTCTAGCTTCTCCTTCATCATCAATATCATCATCATGCTCTAAAGAGCTTACAACTCCAGATGTTAACATTCTGTTTCTCTCCCATAACTCATTATCTTTGTTTATTTGTCTTTGTTGAGCAGATAATCGTTTTTGCTTCTTTGCTTCCAATTCCATTTCTTTTTTTTGAGTATATTCCTCAGAAACATCATCAAAATGTCTGCCCTCTTCATCACCTAGACCATACCATTCTCGGTCGAGCCTGCAAAATGAATTTATTAACAATAAATCTATACCTTATGGTCAAAAAGAATACTTGGTACAGTGATCAATGTTGGATCGTTTTCAGGATTGATTGTCACTCACCTCTTCTGTTCTTGTTCCCAAAGTTCTCTCTCTTCACTATCCAACATTGGGGTAGCACCTGTGGCTCGGCGTTCTTTTATCCAAGCATTGTACTTGTAAGATGGTGTAAATTCACTCCTCACACTATCTCGCCCATCTCTTGTTCTGTACAAACTTGGAGTAGGATGATCCCATGTAGATTTCCTCCGTGGCTCATCATCTTCGTCATCATCTTCCCAATTCGTCCTTGATGTAGGATCCTTTAGAGGAGGGAAATATAGTTATCAATTTCAGGGTACTATTCAATAGATTATATTGCATTAGGGTTTCTTACCCTCACTCTATATTTAGGAGTGTGGGGTTCATCTCTAGACCTAGGAGTCCAATCTCTGCGACTACTTCTATCTCTTTCACTATCGCCATGTCTGTGTCTGTCACGGTATCTGCCTTTGTGTCTGCTATGATCCCTGTCTTGATCATGATCTCTTCCTCTATCATGGTGCCTGCTTCTGTCCTTTTTCCTATCATAGTCTTTAGAATTCTTATCTAACCTCTGACGCTTCAATCTTGATTCTAATCTTTCTTTGGCATTGCTGTCCACTCCACCAGTGTATGTGGGAGTTTCTTCTGCATAGGACCTGTATTTTCTGTCTTTGCTACTATGAACTTGTGGTGAATCTTTTGGCTCTGTAGGTTCTTGAGACTTTTCTCTCCGTTTCTGCAGGGCAAGTTTATCAAGTCCAAAGATTGACGTCAGAGGTTTCTTGAATTCATGTTCGGAAGGTTTCTTCTTCATAATCATCAGACCACCAACTTCATTGCCTGCACTTCCCTCCAATCTATACAATTCAGGAGTCTCTTCCATCATGAATTGTTATTGGAAGCTGCAAATTTATTCAAAGTTCTAAAAGAATTGTATAGTTGTAATCTCGAGTTGACTGAAATGGCAACTTACACAAAATACTCATCAGACAAGAGTAACTCTTGAAAAGAGAGTAATAGATTTTCATCTATTAGGCTTCATTTTGGATAGATACTTCACATAAAGGTCAGCATTCACCTCGACATATTTTAATTGTCATCTGTGATTGTTTACAAACGTCACAAATCGCAAGACTCGCGGCGCAGACTGAGCAAGTGTTGCCACTACAGAAACGTCAAAGTCGATTGGCATCACTTGTCTGTGGGTGGCATCAAGAAATAGTGGAATTTCGGTCAAAACAGTCCAAAAAGATTCGATTCCTGCCCGGGAATTGCTTACATTACTAGATTCCGCATTGAAATGATTTTCCTGAAATAGAATAATTACCGTTCCTCTCGATAAATGAGCGAGACCCGGTCGATCGAGGCAACCGCGCAGCTTCAGTGCGCATTGCGGTCGAGCCGTAGCCAATGAGAGGATTCTCTGACGTGTCATCGACCAATCAGAGAGCTGTATCCAGTTGGTATAAATAGCAGCGACGCGCCCGGCCCGCCACAGTCGAATCGTTGCCGTCAAGGAAGCTGCATTACCCGCTTCCATCGACAACCGACTTTCGCTGCTCCCTTCGCTCCTCTTCATTCTCGAAGCCCTAAAAAACCAATTACCTTATCAAAATGGTGAGTATCCTTCAATTTCTCAATATTTCCGCGGCCGCTCGATGTCCTTCATCGACGAGGAGAGGATTCGCGTTTTCTCGCATGGCGGCTAACGGTACATCGATCGCGTCCTTTGTGGGACGCGTTCAACGGCCATTTTGCGTGCAACGGTCGCAACCGGCCGGCACCGCCCTCGCGACTCTATGACTCATCGGCCCTTCCCTCCAAGTTATTGCCTTTTATGGTCTTTCCATAAAATTTTGCACACGTCATCCGCGACTTACTTGCAACTATTGATTGGCCTTCCGGTAGCTCGTTACGAATTATCTTATTGAGGCTTGCTATAGACGCTTCGGTTCCGTGGCAGTTGGTATTGCGGGTGGGCGTCTCTCGCCTTGAGCACAATGCCGTTTGAAGGCTCGAGACCTTCCAAGAATGGATGACGGTTGAATTCGCTGGCAAGTTGGAAATGCCCTGCGGCATAACCTTCGAGTAAAATAATTGCTATTCTCAGCGTGCATCGGAATGTTCAGAACCACGTTTTTTGTTGAATTGCGAGAAAAAACCGTTAGTCTACCAACGGAGTCGTGTTTCGACCGTTCTTTGTCACCCAAGTCCGTTCGAAGGTCGCAAGAATCAATCAATCGAATCCAAATTTTGCATCTATGTATTGTTTTTAAACATTGGATTTCATTTCGCTCTACAAATTACGATGCATGGATTTTGCGGAGATTTCGTAATTAGTCTAATTTTTTTCATCGATATCGCGTAGTCGTTCTTCATTCCAGCATTATAACTGGCTTCTCCAGTTACTGCTTTCTGTGCTTTCTCCGAATCTCATTTTGAGGACAAGGTGAAAGTCTCCATAAAAGGAGATCTCTCAGATTGAACACTGCTCTCAGGCGAGTGGGTAGGCTGTTGAGACCAGCCAGTCCTTGTATGGCAACTATGACATCATGTATCCTGTTCTGGTTTGGCAGATGGCCTCTTGAAAAACAGATTGATAGTCACCTGCACATTTATGGTTATGCATTGATGATTTTCTTCAATTCATGATTGATACTGCTGGTCTTATTCTGTTCTAAATTTTACTAATTGATGATTTCAGTGTATTTATTCATCTATTCCAGTTTGTCAATTTCAGAGAATCTTTTAATTGTACTAATTTCCCTCAATTCTTGCTGTAATATTACCAGCCAAATGAGTTCCAAACTTTTTTTCTCTGAGAGAATTGATGTATCCTTTCTAATTTTTGATTATTATTGTCTGTTGTAGCGTGAGTGTATCTCAATCCACGTTGGACAAGCTGGAGTCCAGATTGGAAATGCCTGCTGGGAACTCTACTGCCTGGAGCATGGCATCCAGCCTGATGGTCAAATGCCATCAGACAAAACTATTGGGGGTGGAGATGACAGCTTCAACACTTTCTTCAGTGAGACTGGGGCTGGAAAGCATGTTCCCAGAGCAGTCTTCATTGACCTGGAGCCAACTGTAGTCGGTGTGTATTTATTTTCATGATAACTAAAATAATCTATTTTCAAATTCTAGATGAAATTAATACTGATGTTTGCCCTTTATTTCATTACAGATGAAGTACGCACCGGAACTTACCGTCAGCTATTCCACCCAGAGCAGCTGATTACAGGAAAAGAAGATGCTGCCAACAACTATGCTCGTGGTCATTACACCATTGGAAAAGAAATTGTCGACCTGGTTCTTGATAGAATTCGCAAGTTGGCAGATCAGTGCACGGGTCTTCAAGGTTTCCTGATCTTCCATTCCTTTGGTGGTGGCACTGGCTCTGGTTTCACATCTCTTCTTATGGAAAGACTGTCTGTCGACTATGGCAAGAAGTCAAAACTGGAGTTTGCTATCTACCCAGCACCTCAAGTTTCCACAGCTGTTGTTGAGCCTTACAACTCCATCCTCACCACGCACACAACCTTGGAACATTCCGACTGCGCCTTCATGGTTGACAATGAGGCCATCTACGATATTTGTCGTCGTAATTTGGACATTGAACGTCCAACTTACACAAATTTGAATCGTTTGATCGGTCAAATTGTTTCATCGATCACCGCCTCTCTGCGCTTCGATGGAGCTCTCAATGTCGATCTCACGGAGTTCCAGACCAACTTGGTGCCATACCCGCGCATCCATTTCCCTCTTGTGACTTATGCTCCAGTAATCTCAGCTGAGAAGGCGTACCACGAACAACTGTCAGTCGCTGAAATCACCAACGCTTGCTTCGAACCAGCCAACCAGATGGTCAAGTGTGACCCGCGTCGTGGTAAATACATGGCCTGCTGCATGCTGTACAGAGGTGACGTCGTACCTAAGGATGTCAATGCAGCGATTGCTACCATCAAGACCAAGAGAACCATCCAGTTCGTCGACTGGTGCCCAACTGGATTCAAGGTAAATGTTTTGTTTCTCTTCCCTTGGCTTCGCTCATGAGTTTCTCTTGACTTATTTGTCTCTATTACACTCAATCTTACTTACATTCTCTGAAATGGTAGATCGATCTTTATCATGTTTTCTTAGTTCTTCCTGCTCCTATTTCTAATCATGTAAATCATTGTACTCATGAATTCATTTTTATTTTAGGTGGGTATCAATTACCAGCCCCCAACCGTCGTCCCAGGTGGCGATCTTGCTAAGGTTCAGCGTGCCGTGTGCATGTTGTCAAACACAACTGCCATCGCTGAAGCATGGGCTCGTTTGGACCACAAATTTGATTTGATGTATGCCAAGCGAGCGTTCGTTCATTGGTACGTTGGAGAGGGTATGGAAGAGGGTGAATTCTCCGAGGCCCGTGAAGATTTGGCTGCCCTTGAGAAGGACTATGAGGAGGTGGGCATGGACTCCACTGAAGGCGAAGGAGAAGGAGCTGAAGAGTATTAGATGACTAAACCAGAAAATATATTGGTTTCAAGTGACTTTCCGGAAAATGCATTTTTTACTTCATTTTACACTTGACATTCTGTATTATTTTTTTTACTTGTTTGCCGTACAATAAAATCAAGAATTATTCTGAGCAATGAAACACTATTTTTTGAATTATATCCTTGCAGCCTTATCCCTCACCCTTAATGGATTTAATTCCACCGTTGAAAAGTGGAGGAAGTTGATTGTAATTATATTAAATATGGTTGGATGAGACATGCAAGGGACAATGTTGGAACCTGGATGACATGCTGCCGTAGCTTATTGAAATGATTAGTTGTAGTAAATTTGCAAGTCGATTGAATGAAATGAGTACTCATGTGCAATTTTCTAGGTGACACATTTTTATTTACATTGCGGTTTTGTACCGTTTGTTGCGTGTCAAAGTCAGTCTCATGTTTTCTGTTTTATCGACAAAGAGACGTTGCACTACCCTTGTACAGCTGTAGCAGAAATCGATAGCGGCGTACCGTAGATCACGCCAGACGTCTAGTGCATGCTGGTTAGAACGCTGTTATCCGTCAAAGAGTAAAGAATGTCGGCTGTAGAACTCAACCCCAGGCCTGTGCGGGTTTCTCCCTTGATCAAGGTATTTATAATTTCCACCTTGCGATCCAAAGTTCCATGGTTGAACTGAATCATCCTACTATCGAACTTCTTACAGAGTTGACAAGAATAATTTGTTCAGCCAAGTTATGTAATTTTCCTTTTTTTCATCAAAATCCGGTTTTTTCCACATTTTTGTCACGTATTAGCCTGAGCACCTTTGCATCACTTTGAAGATCAATGAATATCTCCCTGTCTTCCTAAGTTGTTCAAAAGCAAACATAACATAATTACTTTAACCTTCAAAGTTATCATACACCCGACTTCACAGAAATTGCACTCACCTTGAACAATTCATAAGTATCAGTTAAGTAAGCCTTATTGCTTGTATGACTTGATCCCAAATATGCAATAACTCATCAAGTACTATTGGATTCATTTATGAGGAAGATAATGAATGGGTTCAACTTATCCAACAGTTTGGTCGTTGGAGCTTACTCTC
This sequence comes from Eretmocerus eremicus, assembly GCA_030522705.1. NCBI lineage: Eukaryota > Metazoa > Arthropoda > Insecta > Hymenoptera > Aphelinidae > Eretmocerus > Eretmocerus eremicus. The sequence goes on from JAPYYZ010001101.1 coordinate 13,557, forward strand.
ACTTGGAATAGTGTATGGCGCATTCCATCATAACAGACTAAGTAAGAAGGAAGAAGCTCTTCGAGCAATTGAAGCAGTAGAAGGACCTATTCGTGAAGCCAAGTTGGCAGCAGAAAAGAAGCGTGCTGCGGATGGTAATGACATCAAACACTAATTGAAATTGTTTTGCTGAGTAGATTGTTAAAGCTCTGTTTGACAGTTCATTGGACCTAATTTTTGTGAGGATCCCTCAGTTAAAATCAGTTGAACTTTTTAGATCTGAAGTTCTTGAGATCTGAAACTTGGACCACTCACAATTTACAAATAACATTTATTTAGTTCGGAAAGAACACATCATTTTTGAGAGATGGCTATCTGTTTAGATTTATCTTTTATAAACTAAAGTTTAGTCTAGAGGCAAAAATCATGCTTCTTAAATGATTTTAAAACAACTAGCAAGATATTCCACTATTTTTTTGAAGTTGATCGTTTTATTTTCCTTCTATAACATGGAGAGTCTTACAATATTGATTCGCCTCTGGTTTCACTACAGATTCAAAAACTGGTCAAAATTAGGATTTATTTCAACTGGTATAATTGAAAGCATGGTCATTAGTAACTTCATATTGAAAATTCAATTAAAACGTATAGACTTGCGATCTCAAACCCAAAATTCAACAACTTTCTCTCGATATCCAAATCATTTATTGCAGGTTTTGTTCGCATGTTTGTGCAGCTACTGATGAGAAATACCTTCAAAAGAGTTCACCACAAATGTGCAAATTTTGGTTCAAATATGCATTGTGCACGGGCGTTTCGGTGCCGCGTTTTCCATGCTTCATGGGCATACCGTATTCCGCGCATACTTGACCCCATCCTTCATCAGTTTTGTTTATTTCCCCTCTAACTCTGAACTGATTTTATGTATGACATTCGGAGAGGAGTGATTTTTGAGTCTTGCATTGCATTTTCAAAACGAGACCTTAGAAGATGCTCTATACACCTCTCCAGGAGAAGCAGAAGTGATTGCAAAATAAGACTTGAGCCATTCCCAATTATGTCACGTAAGATGTCGGTATTGAATGCTTTCTTCACTTGAGACGACTCTTACCATGCACACAAAACGAAGAATCGTTAAATGTTCACTAAAAAGCTATTTGCTGTAGAAAAATATTTTGGTTCGAGATCGCATTCTTGAGATGTAGCGCGAAGATACGTAATTACGTTTCTTTGCATTCTTCCAACGATCAAAATTAAGGATTAAGTCTCATTGACAATAGAACTATTTTTATTCATACTTAAAAGTCAACTCTTCCAAATATTTTTTTCGTGATTTTTTGGAGTGAGAAAACCCTCCTAAGTATCTGCCCTGTTTGCGAAACCCGAATTCAGAAGGGAAGTTAAGAATATTAGCTCATCTGGAGAATGACTGCTATGTAAATGCCCATAGAATTTTCATCAATTTTTGAAAGGCACTACAATCCCACGCATAAGTATTTTTTTATTGGCGCAGTACATTATCTGTGAATAGAATTTCCAACCACTTAACATATCGTTAGTTGTTTGAAATTTGTGAATTTAAACAATCATTCACGGACTCCATCGTGCAAAGGCTTTAGATTGAATAGAATTCAGAATCGAACGGTTTTTCATCAATCTGATTTATGATTTTACAAAATCTCCTCGAAATTCGAAGTATGGTGGAGTTATGAGCTAACAATGAAGTTACGCGGATCGGATCCCGGGAAAGACCACGGTAAAAAATCAGGAAAAGTACATGAAAAGCTCGAGAGTTTGGTGAAGAAATGGAGAGGCTATTCTGTAAGCAGAATGAATAAGCTCTCAGGTAGTTGTCTACAGAACAATTTGTTGCACATGCTAAATTCATACCCACGGAATGCGGTCGTAAGATCTGTATGATGATGTAAAATTAGCAGAACAGTTTTCTCAATCGAATCCCGTGTGTTGGCGAAGATTGAAAGAAAAAGGTAAAACTTGGAATTTCGGTAAATGTCTCTATTCTTCATTTTGATATTCGGCTAGCTAAGGGCCAACTCGGGAAGTTCATCAAAGCAAGCTCTGAGTGTACCAAAACCCTGCACGTTTGCGAGGCAAAATAATTGTATTCGATTCGGAGGCACAAGCTTCTTAGCCAGGACATGTCTTCTCAGTAATAAGCTTTGGATCAAGAAGTCAGTGTGGCATGATATCAGAATGAGATTACGGTTGAGAATCAACATGTTCTTGGACACTAACTCGACATATTTCAATCTACTTTTCGACAAAAAGCTGTTTTGTTGATTGAGGAGTTCAAGTTTAATGGTTGAGGGAAGACTTGATTCTGATAGAATATGCCCCGTAGCGTCTGAATTCGAAGCACACTTTAATGGTTACGGAAGTGCTGAGGACCAAATCTCGGGAAACTTTTCTTGACGTACAGTATCGTCTCTGGGCACTTACCTCCCTCGAGGTCCGCACTGGTTTCCTGAAATATTCCCGGGACTTTTGCTGGGCTCCAGTTTTGAAAATCTGTTTCCATCCGATATCCACCCCTGATCAGAGATTAGTTCATCGCACAGCTTCGTAACTCTCTCAAAAAGTGAGGGAGGGTTTTGATCTGTAGATCGTACCTCGAGACGACGTAAATTATACCTGCGGCTTTAGACGTTACTCAGGCTCATCTGCGCGTATGGGAAACGAAAAAAGCGGATTTTTCGTAATTTTACTCTCCAGTTTTCAACTTGAGCGTGGAGGCGATAACGAATGCGGGCTTGTAGATCGGCATACCTTCGCAAAATCGCGCGAGTAGAGGCCCGCGCCGCACAGTGGGAGATTTTGAAAAATCCCATTTCAAAATCAGATATTTCGGGAACGGAAAGGAGTACAGATTCGATTCTTTCTGGAAATGGAAGGTC
>JAPYYZ010001102.1:0-16446 GCA_030522705.1 Eretmocerus eremicus
TGGAAAAGTCACGGTATGTCTTCATGAGGGGGGGTGGGGGTCAAATATTGGTCAAATAAGCGTTACGTGGTTTATGCACAGCCCCCTATGAATGCTATAACTGTCCATATTCCGAGTGCATATGCTCCTCTTCTCTTGGAGCTTGAGTCTTTCGCAGTCGTGAGGTTCGAAATTTCTTCTTGATAAAGCGCAGCCAATGGTCCCCGCGCTTTTTCTCTTCCAATTTTCCACGTATGCCGACGTACATGTGAGTTACGACAAAAACTCCAAGTACGAGGATCGAACAGCTGGTTAAGCGTGTAGACTGAACCAAAACGGTGCAAGTTATATCAACAAACAGAGCCACAGTTAGCGAGAACCCGCATCAAGAGGGACCAATAAAGATCGCGGAGCGAAATAAATTAGTATTTCCACACCCGCAACAAAAATTTTCCAAAATGGAACCAGCCCCAACCACCTGTCGTTTTACGACCGACCCACGAATTCGTCGGGAGAATTTCCTGAATTTCCCAAATTTTTGGAAGAACTCTACATAGATTCCATGATTATCATGAGAAAAACCGATCCCCGGAATTTCAGCTCAATCGGACGTTTAGATCCCGAATTATTCCAAGTTTGTCAATTCTATCCGAATTACACGCATTCGTACGACGGGATGCATTTTCAACCTCCCCGGATGCACAGAATCATGGAAATCAATCTTATACACTTCCACTTTACTGAGTACATCCTTTCACATACCCTATTACACGTAAGAACACACATTCACATTATTCAGAAAAGGGTCATAGAGCAATGGAGTCAGGAAGGTCAAAAAAACGCGAACGAAAGGGTCAAAAAAGTACCATCGCGCCGTCCTTCACCAGAGCTTCATTTTTGTGGAATCACACCCTTGGAACAAGCAGTATTCTTGTTCCGAGATGGAACCAGGGAAAATGAATTGTTTCGCGTATTGAAAATAAGCTTAGTATACCCAAAATTGCGATTCGAGACATTGAAATTTCTTTTTGCTTACGGAAAGTCGCATAATCAAATTTGGAACCCTCAAAATCGCTACTGCAAAGCGAATTCCTATAAGACCATGTTTATGAGCATCTGTTATTGTAGGATAACTATTCAGTTACTCACTCCAATAGTTAATCCAATCATTTTACGCAATAATAATTCGAAATCCACGTCACAGTGGACAAAGAGTCCCTTGCGATAGCAAAGTTCAGCGATGTGCGCCGACTCCAGTTTCTCAGGAACGAATCAAGATTCTTACGTGAGATCCATTCTACAAGTACATATGAACTTGCTCTTGGAGGCCATTATAACCAGAAAAGTCCAATTTTAGTGGTAAATATCCTTCGAAACCGAGAAAAATGCAAAAAGTCGAGCATATGCCTAGTATAGCAAAAAGATAGAATGTACCTTTGAAAATCCAATTGTGAGATGTGAATGTGAGTGGAATCATCGTAAATAGTTTATGATCATTTCACAACAATATTTGGACAACAATCAATCAATATCACACATGACCAGGAACTGAGAAACTTCAGAAGTTAAGGCTTTCCAATAAAAAAATTTTTCGCTCGGAGAAACAAAATCAAGAGCACCACGGACTAGAACTCGACCAATTTTCCGAAATTCGGTCAAAATTCGTAGGTTCTTCTTCCAGAGGTCCACTACGAAAAACGGAAGCGACCGACACGGAAATAGATTCCAGAATTCCAAGAAAGTAAAAAGTTCTCGGAAGAATGCAATTTCAACGACCTAAAGACATGTAAAGCCTTACTGCTTATATCTCAGCCAATTCTGATGCGATTTTTACGTTGGACAGCTCAAATTCGAAGTCTATCCGAGCACTTCACAGTCATGTTATGGAAATTCTTTGAAAATTCGGAAAATTTTGGGGAAATTATGTGAGAAAAATTGGAAATTTTTCGAAACGAATGAACCAAGTCAAACTCAAAATTCCATCATTTTTCAATAACGTTAAGACAAAATCTATGTGTAAAAATCAAGCCAAGGCGATCTTCATCTTAAGGAGGGAAAAAGCCAGAGAACTGAAAAGTATCCGGTAGCAACAGTTGCAAGCTATCAGCTTTATTGCGTGGGCGTCGAGCCATCGGCTATACAGTAGGGAATGCAAAGGAATGGTATATTGAGACGGTTCGCTTGATATACATGTGTGTTATAGCTAATCAGTCGCGAGGCTCACATACGTTATGCCCGCAGAATTTGCCTCTTGTTTGCTGATGCAAATGCCCCTAGGATTTGCCTGGTGATTATTCAGCAGGGATCCACAGCTATATGCTCGTCTTGCTCCCACCTGCCGCCTCGCTTAACGACGGTGTAGTGAGGGACACATAGAAGAGCGAACATCTGCCACCCTCAACCTATAACTGCGTTGGATGGAAGTGATGGAACCTGCCAGATTGTTCACACTGGAAGACTGGAGGTGCAGATCTGCATCACGAAAGTGACCCGCCGGCCCGCATAACAGTGTGGTGCGTCGACGCTGCACGCGTGGTGCAGATCTGCACAACAGTGGTGCACTGGCGCACCACGGGTGGAGAGTGCCGAGTTGCACAACACCGAGCGTCAGATCTGCACCACTAACTGATACACAGGTCTGCACTACAGCGTGGCGCGTCGACGCTCCACGCGTGGTGCAGATCTGCACAACAGTGGTGCAGATCTGCACCGGCGCACCAAGTGTCAAAGACCACCTCCATATCAGGTTTCCGTAGACCTCAACAATTCTACCGAATGATTTTGATATTTTCCTAAATGGGAAATGTGTACTCCAAGGCATGTTTAAACGGATTCGTGTTGGTCGATTAAAATACACTAGAAACAGGGAATCTCAAATAATATAGATATATCTTGCGGACATGGGCAGGATCGATATGGGACATGTACATTATGTTTGTACATTATGCACCGAGTTTGTGAGGTTGTCATGCGCTTCTGGGCAATCGGTTTTCGGCCCGAGCCGCAGGCGAGGGTCGAAATGATCGCCCAACAGCGGGCAACCCCACCAGCAAGGTGCATACCGTATTTTATGCAATCTTGCAAGTACCCAAATATCGCAAAATTGCATAAAATCATTTGGAACGTTGAATACTACACACATATGGCAATTTCCATCTAATTCTCTTCATATTCCCCTCAGAGAGTGATTCACCTTGGAATAAAGTATGGAAATTCAGTAGCCACATCTTTATTGATTACCATCCACAATTCATTCCTCACGAACAGTGAATTCACTTATATACTATTAATTTGTAATTACGCACCTGAGGATTCCGCTTATAACCGAGTTAGAAAATCAGTTGGATAGTTTCAATCTAAATCAGAAACCATATCTGCGGACTAAGTAGAATTCATCTCCACAGACCACTGTCAACATTGGATCGATGCGACGTATATCAGCAATGGAAATAGTTCTCATGTCTAATATTTTTTCGGATATTTTGTAAGCATGGCGATGATCGTCAAAGCAGAGAGTCTCCAGCATCAATGTGAGAATGAACAGATCGCTTGAGACATCATAAATACCACTAACTTGACCAAAGTATGGATCTCCAGACTCATCAATATCAGCTGAGAAAACTGTTTTGTCCATGTAGGTTTTGCTAAGGATATCGATACAACTGATCTGTTGAATGCATTTATCACCTGCGATGTCAGCAAAATACGATTTGTTGCTAGAATCTTCTTCGCTTGAGATGACAGGTCCTCCCCGATAATCATTCTCAATGCCCTCACTAAACTCTTTTACATAGCATGAGTTGAGCTGGCTGTTAATAGCTATGGTGAGGAGTAGGTTTTTATTACTCTTGGTTGCATCCGCAACTTCCTTCAGTTCCTTGTTTTTTCGCTCAAATGGCATGCCCCACCTATTGATCAATGGCCCATTTTGCCGCAAGAGTCGTGGATAGTGAGTCATAAAATGCATCTTGGGTTTCAGAGGCCCGATCAATTTGATGTACAACTCGTTATGTTTGGATACCAGATATTCCAGCCTCTTGGGATCATACGATGAGATGGAAGGAGCTGTGACTATGTCAACAATTTCCCGAAGTTTTGAGTAAAGCTTCCAATTTTCATTATCTTCGGGAACTAAATCGCCAATGATCAGTCCTAGATATTGCGTCAAACATAGCATCTCTGATGCAGATTGTCTCAGACGAATTTTACTCTTTTCCCCTCGATTCTTTGCATCCTCGCATGACTGTATTTTTATTTTACGAGGCCTGTTCGTCTCATGCGGCCCAAAATCAAATTTCTCCCGCCGTTCATTGAACTGTTTAACATTAAAACGCTGATCTTCGATGATTAATTCATGAAGCACGCCACCTATAGTGTAGTCGCAGACACCTTCTGACACATCATGCATCACATCTCCATACTGGTTTTCGGCTATGTGAAATTTTGGAAACTCATTAAGTATACATTCCTCAATGATGCCTTCAACGGGATTCATTTCACTCATTTCATGATTTCAAATGATCTGATCATAGGATTCTTTTGTGCGAACTAAACATGGAACTTCCTCCGTAAGAATTCTACATTCATCTGCTGTAGCTGTGCAACATCGGCGATAATTTCGTGCTTTAAAACCTCTTGAAAAACCGCACGCGCAATTCAGGGCTAGGTTGTCGCCTATGAATTGAGTTAAAGCAAAGAATAAGGTTTTCCTCTCTCCATCAATGATGATTCTCAATTCAATATCATGAAGAATGTAAAGCTCTTCAATGGGCTTGGAAAATATGCCTCCATTGCCAAATTCTCCTCCCTGCTTGGAATAGAATATGATTGCTGTGAATAAACTATATAGCTTATTAACCGATCGAGGTCGCAAGCAAGGACATCGGACAAAGACTCCGCCAATCTTCTGTTCTCCAGCCGCACTTCCTAATCCATTTCCAGTTTGCGAATCATCATACCATATATACAAATTGAATGCACCATCATGAGTCTTCGAGAACTCTAGGTATTTAGTTCTCCACATACCGCCTTGCCTATAGTTGATCACAGCTCTTGCCTCCTCAAGGCCGGCCATATAAGTTTTGGCTGCATCATAGACTCCTGGAAGCTGAAAAAATGTTCCCAATGCCCTGATCAAAGGGATACGTACTACATAGACTGGCTCGAATGTTGAAGAAGCTCGAGTGCCATCACACAAGAATTTTCTAACAGACCTTTGAACAACCCGGAATGATTCAGGATCAATATAGACGCTTTCTTTCCTAAAAATATTCAACCTCCTTTTCTCGGTTGAAAACTGTTCAAATGGTTTCGTATAACCCTCAATAATATGCTTCGCCTTCAAATAAGCTGAAAAATCAAGTTCTTGCTTCAATTCATCGATCATTCTTGGAATCAACAGGCCAGAGATAAAACTATCACATTGATCTATCACGTCCCCTACGTAGCTCCTGATAGGGATAGGGTGGTGTAACAGCAAACAGAATTTCATTTTTCCTCGGTGAAAGGCATCTTTATCCAACCCGACACCGAAAGAGCCATTGCCCACCTGAAGTAAATTCATAGTTTCTATATTTGCCTTCTACCTGGAAAAGACAACAATTTTTTTGTTTACCAGACAGTTTCTTGAACTTTTAGGTGTAGAGACGGGAGTAAACAACCTAATTGAGATTCACTCCGTTGAGTTTGTATGGTATACTTTATCCAGCATGTCTCAGGGAAGTATCTGAGCACTAATTGAAACATGCCGTCATATTTCGGGAAGAAGAAGGGTGAGGGGGGACACACAAAAGGCTGAAAAATGGTGGAATTCTCGAGAAATTTTGTATGTGACAAATAAAAGCGCGAGGAACACCCCCGAGACTGGATTGATAAGAGTGCCCCGCGCTTTTACTAGTCGCAAACAAAATTCCTGATGTAACGTATTGATGAAATGATGGTGCAAAATTTATGTAAATTCAATTCAGTCTTTATATAAAAATTGCCTTTCATTGATTTATCATGGAGTATTATGATTCAGGGATCACGTTGTGTATGCAACGAAGAGTGCGTGATTTATTTGTATCTTTTTTGTCAATTTGGGTTCGACTTGAAAGTCACCAGAGAAGCCAAAAATAGCACTGCAATGAAAAGCAAAATAGTACCCTGTTCGATGAAAGTGATTTTCGAGAATGTTTTTTAACCAAATTTTTCTTCACTGCCAATGGACTTGACATAGTATTTGAGCATTTTAGAGAAGAGGGGAGTGATCTCCATGAGAATTCTTCTTAAAAATCGCGATTCATAAGATGAGGACTGTTCCACACGAAGCTCTCTCAATGTTCCATTCCGCTCATCGCTAAGTACTCTATGTACTCTATACGAGCTAAGTATTCTATACGAGAATCCATGCTTTGAGTGAGTGACTATACACAAAATTTCGTCCTGAAAATATATCTTACATTGACTCCTCACAAGTTACTGATTCCATGATTGAGAAAATTCAAAAGCCGCAAATACGGAGGGAGAATATCGCGAATATATAGGGGTGGTGTATTTTGAGAGTACCGCGAATGCAAAAACCGTAAATACAAAAGATAACGAATACTGAGGAACTCCTGTATATAATAACGCTGAATGCCCAGAGAAGTAGAAACTAGAAACGTTGAAAAAAACAACAGATTTGGATCCAAAAACATCGCTACTCGCCACGGGATGTTGGGAAGGATATCATATGAAACAGATCACAACAGTGGCAGCATTGGTTGTTCACATTGTTATTGATTCATTGCGCGATGGAGTTAGCCCTTTTTGATAAAGATCGAGATCACAACTAGTCATCAATGATTTCTCCATGAAACCTTAAGGTTAACTTTGTTTTTCGGAAAGTCTCTTACTCTCATCTTGAGATTGGAGGCGACAGTAATTTTCCGATAATTATATCGAGGGTAGATACGGGATGGGGCCAAGCGAATAATCTGTTTGGCTAAAAAGTCATGATTTGACTCAGATTCGCGAATCTCTGAACCCTAAGGCCTTCCTAAATTAAGGACTTTCTGATCTGTTTAAAGGTCTTTCCCAATCTATTTGGCCATCTTTCAGTGCTATCATATAATAATCAGGAAGGAATGTGTGATTACAAAATAAACGCCCATAAGTTTTCTGTATTCTCCGAATTATATTCTGTAAATCTCATTCACAGCATTGCGTTACCTTTCGCCGATTACTTATATAAATTTTGCATTTATCTATTCCGGCAAATCTTAACATTCAATTGTCCTATTTTCTCACGTTTAAGAGATTGCTAGTTTTGTTAGTCATGCTCACGGGAATATTCTATATCAGACTAGTGAACAACCAGCGGAATCGAAGAAAACTTCCTCCGAAAATTGAAGAGTACTCCATGAACTACTACACATTTTCCTAGTGACTTTGCGTTACTTTATGAAATTGCGATTAACTCCCAGTCTTCACTAATCACAATGAATTACATTCGTTTTGGCGACGATTGCTATAAACGGTAGCAAGTTGTATTTTGCTTACAATATACTATCAAAATATAGCTAACACCACTTGATAGAAGACTATTAGAAAAATGATGGATGAAGCATCAGCTGGCGTCGGTTTGGTGACTCGTAGAGGCTACTTGGTTGACAAGAATGTTTTCTGTAACCAATTTCATAAGCTCTTTGACGTTGCCATTTTGATGCTTGTCGTTGTTTTCGTATACGTGAGCTGCCAAAAATTTCCAAGCATCAAAGCTGAGTTTGGAAAGGTTTGCATTGTTGTAGCCTTGAAACAGAAATCAATAGCCTCGGTGGGCGAACCAAGAGTATACATCACGTTATTTACTACTACAATTGAGAGTAGCACTTGCTGTAGCCTTCCACAGATGATTACATGAGGTTGCACGGGCTCGTTGTGCTCTCTAAGTAATCGTTCATAATCATCACGCTTGGATTGCACGTGAGTCAGATCCTGCAACACTTATGAATTTCATCAAATCCAGTTATAGAGGCCATGATTTTGATAGGCATGAAGATCAGATTCGATTCTCACAGGAAGCTGAAGCAAAAATGAGTCACACATTTCTTGTTCAGTAGGTTTCCAGGTTCTCCCAATTCTTTTGCTGCCTCTTGTGAGGCTGACCAATATAGGCAGGATCAGTGCCAACGCCAAGTTTTGCTTATGAGCTGTGAAAGATCAGGGTTACAATCAACGTGATGTTCTGAAAACTCCCGCGGAATAGTCAATCGTACATTGGTAATTCCGCGGAAACTTCGATATTTGAGGATCAAAAAACGTGCCAACGTCAAATCCAGGCTCTGAAGTTTTTGCCATGGATATTCCAACTTTTTTGTACATTTGAAATATGGATCAACCCTTGCTCAGAAGTGGAAACAATGCTATATACAGTTATTCATAGGGATACACTTCGAAAAATCAACGGTTTTCAGCCAAAAAATACATCGAAAATGACTGTGTTGGTTTTTTTTCCAACGCTCTAAATGCTTTACGGAGGAGGCACTTGGGATATCGAAATTTCCGATATACGCACCTAACGTCTTTGCTCCAGAGTTTTTGAGCAGCATTTTGTCGATCGCTTTATCGGGAATTCTCTCTATTTCTGCGATCGCCAGGATTATCTTTGCTGAACTCAGCCATTTTGTCGTCAAAGCCTTTGACGAAATGGAGGAAAGGTTCTCATAATCTGCCAATATCTGCAAATGATCCATTATGAGGTCGAAGTTACAAGTGTACTAAGTAAGTGAACAAGATTTGGTAAGGTCGTTGAAGCCTTCTTACCAATTCGAAACCATTCGTTTCAGCCATCTCTGGATACGACGTAAACTGTTCTTCGACACTCATGGCTTTCGCATTTTAATTGCGTGACTTGGCATCTTTTGATTAAGCAGCGATAAATGCGTCATCAATTACTCCTACAAATTCTCGAATGGTTACATCGAGACCTGGAAATGAACATCTCCAAGCACTTGATAATTTCGTGGTATAGGAGCCGCATATTGCAAGAAATGAAAATTGAATGAAAGGGGTGGGAGGGATGGCGGCGCCGGATCTTACCGTCATATCTTGAATTTTTAATATTCCTGATCCCGACTCCGAGGCGTGCTTCGAGCGTTCCCAAGATATTTCTCATGGTATTCGGAAGATGGCCCTTAGCGCTAATCACTGTTTCACCATCTCGGAATCCCTGAGTGTACCATTCTCCTTCCTCCTCGCCGTCAAAATAGTGGCATACTAGTTTTGCATACTCAGTGTATGTTTCAAGGGTGATTCTACTGAGAATAAATGAAATTGAAAAGATTCTCGTTAAGGTGGTTGCACACCAAAGGTTTCTATGAAAGGGATGCTTCCAAACTTTGTAAGGAAGGAATTCAAGTCTCGACGAATATGTGTGCAAAATTTTGGAATGATTGACCACCTCGCTTCGGAGGCATCAGAAATTGGTATGTCTTGGCTGCTTTCAACGTTGCGCTTATGGGAGCGACCGCGAAAAATAGGACAAAACGGGCTCCAGAAATAAGCCTGATCATGAGAAAATCGTGAAAGATGAGGAGAAACACGTTCCTATGGCGGTGAATCTTATGGCCACCTCCGTTTACGGTCGACCACGTGTTTTTTTGATGAATTGCTGAATAACATATACGACAGTCAATTTTTTTTCGTGAGATGCTTGAATAATAATCATTTTCAACATGCACATTCAGAGTTCAGACTTACCCATAACTCCCAGTCTTGTGAATCTCGTGTTTTACGATGACCTCGCTAAGTTGGACTGGATCGAAACCCTTTTCGTGGTGGCAGTCCAGTTTTGTTTCTGTAACACTCCGCACGAATTTCCATGTCACGCGCGTGCGCTTTTACCAGTATTTGGCCGTCGTAATTATCTTATACATGGCACAGGGCATTTTCTAGAAAAAGAAAGTATTGTCTGTGTGGGACGGACTGAGTGATAACGAGGGACTGTTCATGATTAACCCGCTGACTTTCCATGCCCACATAGATATACGTGGACATATGTGGAGAAGCACGTTTCCCGATATTTCGTGATAACTTTTGTTATATGTGTCATGGAGATATGAAAAAATCCATGAAATTCTCTAGACACGCGAGGAATACATTGCCACAGAAATATCTCCGGAATGATCTTTTGTTTTTGAGGAAAAAAATACGAACTGAAAGTTTTTCAAGTTAAAAATTGTACGATTTTTCATACTTTTTACTCTATTTAATCATGTTTTCCGACTCAGCATAGCTTTTCAATACCCGGAAGTAGGGTTAGAAGTGAGCGTGCTCACGCAAGCCTGATTTTACACGAGTATTTTTCTACACATCAATTGTCCGGAATTGAGATACTCAAAAATTCCGTTCATTTGAAGAGGGATGAAAACACCTTTCTATCATTTGTGGATTGAGTATGATAGCAAAAATTTCATTTTGACTACCTATTCGGGGAAAGTCATTTCCCACGATCTGTTGCTTTTCTGTCTCAGACCAGGCGTTCATAATATATCATCCGATACTCGGGTAGGGTGATTTTTATTCCCAGCAATCATTCCGATCCTCGCTTTCGACTCAAACCCGAGAAAATTGTTCGGATTACGAAAACCAATTTCATCGTCCTTGAATAGAAGAACACAAGTTCTGTATTTCCTCATCTTCGCTCATTTTTCGATAACTAGCAGATAGAATCTGGTGAGCGATGGAAAAAAGCGCTCATACGCTAAAGACGAAATGCGTGAGCTTACGGACATAGGAAATTTCGTCTCCTGAAAGATAAATCTCATAACTCATCATAGCTTGAAGTGCCTCTCCGAAAACATTTGCCAAAGAAGAATGTCTTTCAGGGCCAGAAGTTAGAAAAATGCTTTTGAAAAACAGACTCTAACGGACCATGAATCTTTCCTCGTTAGCACAAGAATACTTTCAGGTTAAGAAATGCACAGGCGGGGGGAGGGGGGGGGGGCAGTGCCCCCTAGTACTTTCCCATCTTCTTCAACATTCGAAGAAGCGAGACATCTTGAACCAGGAGAGATTCGTTACATATACACCGATTGATAGCAATTTTTAATCATTCACAAGAAAACTCCAATCCAAAAATGCCTTGAATCGCGGTGACATCATTTTCACTCAAGTTCGCCCACAAGGGATATCCTAATCACCTGTGACCATAGACATGGGAAAAGGTCTAAGGAAGCTGGTTTGCTGGAGCATTGAACGACTTCAATCATCTGAAGATGCACATCGTGTAGTAGCTCATCGCAAAGTTGCGGATGAAAAACACGAACCGGCATTGAAACTTCTGAGATTTTCAGAATTATCATAATTCATTGGAGAGCTTGATGAGTCAATGGATGTATAATGCCGTGCATGAATTCTGGATGAATTAACGAGATATCAACTTTACTTCAAACAATCATATCTCAAAATGTCCGGATCATGGAGGAATTCTGAAGGAAGCATTCAGAAGAATGGAAATAATGCTGGGTGTAACTATTTTCGTATTTTTTTGCTACATGTGCCAGAGACAATGTTAGCACTGAAAATTGTTAGCACGAAATCTCCCAGATGACACGATTTTTGCCATGTTCAGGCCTCATTCTCTCCAGCACATGGAGTCAAAATAACAGAAAAATACTAGCAAATGACGGTTCTCCATTTTCTCCGATGCTCTTCTCAGAATTGAGCTACCTTCAACTGGAAACAAAGAGAAGTTTATCAATGAGAGGAAAAATTCCAAAATTCATCAAAATTTCACAAGCTGCTAACACCGTGCAAAAAATTCGGAGAATATCGACAAAAACTACAGGAAGTTAGTTAGTATTACATCTTCTAGTACTCATTCCATATTCTTCCACGACCCGTAGATTTCGAGATATGACTGTTTGTGGAGTGAGGTAGGTTTCTCGTTCACCTATCAAAAATCAATGCACGGTACTGGGAGATGGCATAACAATGCGCGAGTCTAGAGCGCTGTAATTGTTGCGAGGAGAGTAGAGCAATCTAAGAATATGGAATATAATACGATAGTGGGTCTGTGAAGCAAACTGCACAGGAAGTCAATGAATCCCGTTGATAGCAGCAGATAAGGATAGTCAATGAGACTGTGGAAATTGATATACAGAAACAGACGGAAAACCCTGTGCATAACAAGGTTTGGAGCCAAAAGTCGAGTCTTTCATGTTCCTATCCTAGAATCGTGATGAATTTATAGTTCATCTAGGCCAAGACTCATGTCATTCCTGTCATTATACCCCAACAATCGAATCTCAATTTGGTGAACCGTTATCAAGAAACGAGTATGATCTGAGATACAAACCTTCACGAGAAATACCTTCTGGTTGAGAGGTTTCTGTAGGATTTCCGGTATTTTCGACTTCACAGACTGGCGTACTCGATCTTAAAGGGTCGACTCGGAACGACTGCACTGATGAGTCAGTTTCCTCAGTTCTCAACACTTGCGAAGACTCATCTGTAGCTCCTAGAGAGAGAGTCTGACGACTGGCTTGCTCCTCGGCGATTTGATGAGATTGAGATCGGATCAACTCGTCCAACTCCCGTTCTTGTATATCAGGAGATATATCAATTTTGACGTTGACTTGAGGATTTTTGGCCGCGGTATTTGTTATTTCAACCAGGGCTCTTCTGGACGAGGCTATTCTTGGCACTTTTGATGAATCCTCGGAATTCATAGACATACTGTGCATAGAATTCTGTAATAAGCAACAACAATGAATGATCCAGGTGGAGGAAAATTGATTTGAATATGAAAAAAACATTGAATTTTCTCAAATTGACAGTAAGGAATCCTGTAATGAAAGACAACAATAAATTAGCCAGATGACGATAATTTGATTTCAGTCTGGAAAAAATTCTAATTTTCTCAAATCAACAGAAGAGGAATTTTTAAGAGCTGCCGAGGGGGTGAACTTATCTTTCCTCCATCTCCTCCAATGGCATAGATAAGTAAAAGCGGAAAGTCCCCCTTGAATTGCTCACAAAACAGTAGGTGAGGAATTCCACCGAAATTATTGTTTAGGGCTAAAAATATCCATACACGAGATTGATTTCGGATAGAAAAGTATTTCAGCCCCAAATAAGCTACCGTTTATAGTCAGTACAGTTAATTTCTACTTGTTTGGGTGTCAGAAATAAGTATGTATACAGAGTTAGGTAGCTTAAGGCAAATCTCAGGGGAAACTTCGGCATTTTTTAAGGGCGAGGCAAGCCTCGGACGCAAGAGATACAACTATCAGCGGGATTGCTTATGTATGTTTATCTAAATTTTGTGGATCTAGATCCGGTCAGAATGGGTAAATTATGCTGTATTCTCCAAACTTGAGAAACAATGATCCAACATATGCTTCAACACTAATTTCCATTGCGTCTATGACCATATCTTTATACCTTCATCAGGCTCTGTGGTTTTTCTTACCGCTATCCAATGCTGAAGAAGATGGCTCGCAAAGTTTCCGGCAAATCCATGACCCGCATCAAAAGGCCCTCACTTATTACTGAAATTGAAATAGGTCAGAAGTGAGCGTCTGAACGGATCCGGTATCAAAATTTGATTCCACTCATCACCCGCAGTTGCAATAAATCGAATTCGTATCATCATAATTATTTATCGGTTTAGAAAAAATGGAGTTCAATTTCGTGGATCAAAAGTGAGTCGTTGCGAAATAAGCGAGATGTCTATCAATGATCTCTCTTGCATTTCAGAAGACGTGAGAAAAAATCTCATCATTGGCTCCAGCATTCACAATTATTATTTCAAAAAAACGGATGAGAATAGGAGATGGCATCATGTGTGCGTATCATAAATCTTGATCAAATTTAGGAAACATACTCGTTTTGACGAGAATAAGGATATCTCAAAGAGTTTAATGCAATGGGCCTTCTATTAAAAAATACAGCCATGTAAATCGCCCACACGAAGGATACACTGACTCGGAGAGACCATATTTTTCAAAAGATACATTGTACCCAAACTTTGCAGATCTCAGCTAGTATTCCAAAACATGAATTTTCCAGCGATTTAGATCTTCACGCTGGAGAATATGGAAGCTAAGTCAACTTGAAGATGAAAAAATCGAGATTTTTCTCAGTCAGAATATCTATTCTAGCTTAAGCGTGCCATTCCTATCACTCAAGGGGAATTTCTGGCATACTTCTATACTAAACTATACACAAATCCACATCTATGAATGTGACCAGTGAACAGCCAAACTAACCTCCTACATGCACAGAATAAGGCAAAGACCAAGAAAACTAGAAATGATTCCATGTGATGAGGCAAATAAACGAATAATGGTATATCAATACTGTCACTCTGGATAATTCTCTAGCTTTAATGAAAAGGTGACTTTCTCTCTCAATCTCATTTTTATAAGAATTACCAACGGGAAAGATGGTCAGAACTAATCTAGAACTCGATCGATATGGTCAATCGAGGACTTCATCGCTCGCCGGAATTTCAAATTATTGTATATGATTTTTCGGCTCTGGCGAGCTGATGTATACACAGCAAATCTGCTGGAGACACAAGTCATTTCGACGAGTATACCTTTCGAAGCTCCTCGTATTTGAGGTCGGATCGAAGGATTTTTGAACAAGATTTTTGGACAAGATCCTCCGTCCCTTTGACGAGCCAGATCTTGCAAGGAAGGGCGAAACGCACTAATATCAAGCGTAGAGTCAAGAAATTTTTCCATATCTTTCATCTATCATAAAAACCCTTCCATCAAAAATCCTTCGATCCGACCTCGAATACGAGGAGCTTCGAAAGGTACACTAGTCGAAATGACTTGTGTCTCCAGCAGATTTGCTGTGTATACATTAGCTCGCCAGAGCCGAGAAATCATATACAATAATTTGAAATTCCCGCGAGCGATGAAGTCCTCAATTGACCATATCGATCGAGTTCTAAATGAGTTCTAATTGTCACCGGTTGTCGGCTAACTATCAACCGAGATGAAATCATATGGAAATAGCGGGTTAAACGATCTTTCTCGCAAGTGGTCACACTTTCAACACTTTCATATATAAGGCTGATCAAAGTCTCGGGCACTCGGCCACTCAGGCCAGTGCGTCGGGGACTAACCTTGACAAGATCCTCCGTCCCCCTGACGGGCCAGATCTTGCAAGGAAGGGCGAAACGCACTAATATCAAGCGTAGAGTCAAAAAATTTTTCCATATCTTTCATCAATCATAAAAAACCTTCCATCAAAAATCCTTCGATCCGACCTCGAATACGAGGAGCTTCGGAAGGTACACTCGTCGAAATGACTTGTGTCTCCAGCAGATTTGCTGTGTATACATTAGCTCGCCAGAGCCGAGAAATCATATACAATAATGGGAAAGATAGTCCTCTGTCAAATCGCATGCGTTAATATTTCATTCGCTCTTTGTGCGCTTTACGTTTTCATTATTTTTGCATTTGATGGTGAATATGTTGAACTTATGATTTCTGGTTCACATTGAACAAAATCAGAAATTTGACCAAAATGTGAGAGAAGCAGGGAGATAGATAATCTATTAATTTCATTCATTCAATCAATTCATCCTCGTTCAAGGTTTGAAAAAACGTTGAGACTCACTATCAGTGCACAAAAGCGTATACTTGAAAATTTTTTTTCAATCATTTCATGGTGAAATTATTCCTGATTTTACTCACTCTAGCTCATTGGATGTACAAAATTACTCTTCAATTCCTTCAAAGTAAGAGAAAGTTGCCTTTGAACTAAACTCAGATGTAAATGACATATTCAGTATCCTAGAATACATAGAATCAGAACCGATACCATCAGTTTTCGACATAAGTCAAAATTCTTCAAAGTGTTTTTATGACACCAATTACAATGAATTCTGATCTAGGACTACATTAATGGATTGAAATAGGCTTGATCCAACCATGCAGAGCTCTCTCTTTGGTATATTCATGAAATTGAGTGGTGGAAGCGAGCTAGAAAATTACCCAGAGCAACAGTATTGATATATCATTATTCGACTACTCGCCTCATTATATGGATTCATTTCCTACTTTTCCTGGTCTTCCCTTCATTCTGTGCATATAGGAGGTCATCTTAACTGTCCACTGGTAACATTCAGATGTGGGTTTTTGTAGTTCAGTATAAAAGTGTGCCAGAAATCCCTTCTGAGTGATGAGGATAGCGGAAGCAAAAATAGCTATTTCAACCAAGATCAGGCTTCACTTTTGCCATTTCCACTCGAGCTAGAATAAATATGCTTGGATAATACTATCTCTCTATCAAAGGTCTAAGACTCTAAAAAGATTTATATTTTTCTATATTATAACAACATATCTGCAAAGTTTGAACAAAATCTACTACAATGAAGATCTTTCCCACATGACCGACAGATTCATAGCCTTTTTTTTTTTTTTTTTTTTTAAGTGGTTCAAAAAAGGGCGAATCCGCAGACCGGACGACAGGCTGCCTCAGGAG
>JAPYYZ010001103.1:0-16444 GCA_030522705.1 Eretmocerus eremicus
CGAAAAAAGAGATTGACGCGAAGAGCATTCTGGAGGTCAGCCGAGGAGGACGAGGGTGAGACAGGCGCGTCGGTGCGGCCGGACGGAGCGAAGCCGAGGAAGCGCATAGCAGTGGCTCGCTTGCAATTTAGCGGAGCGGAGCCGAGGCACGCGCGCGAGGGCGCGCATTAATGAACGGGCGAGAGCCGCCACTCTAGAGCGCCTCGCGGCCGTGTTTGCGCCGACCCTAGAGCCCGCACAGCGCCCCGGACCCACTCGTCTCCTTCCGACGCAATGCGGCTCTGTCAACTCACTCGCCTCGTCTATATAGAGGCACATGTATTTAGGCAGACGAAAAATATGCACATTGGCGTCCCTATCACAAATTGGTCCTCGAGATATGTACACCATTCAAACTCTCTGTCTCTGTTTTTCTTTTGGAAGGATAGAGGATGGGTTTGTTGGAGACTGAATTCAGCTTCTAGAATCTTTACGCTCTCGTCCGAGGGGCATGAGGTTGTAGAATGACGAAGTTTGGATGGATCGGTAGACCGGGGAGAATGAGCGGAAACGTGATATTCATGACACGAGGTATGCGGGAAGACGGGGTGAGTCCAAGAATATTTCTGCTGCCTTATGTTCTGAATTACTGGCATATTTTTGCATTGCAGAATCGTACATGTCTCAAAGACGGCATAAATGACAATGAATTATTTAGGTTCTACCGATATCCTTGTCGTCGTAAAGTATCGGAGATCAATTTTCTCAACGAATGAAAAAGATGCACATGCACCTGCTTCTCGTGGATCCTCCATTTGTGAATGTGCCATGACGAGCTAGAATGTTGGAATTTCTCTATTACACAAGGAAAGATTCCTGCAAGGAAGCGTATCTGGTTTTTCACCTCTTTTCACCTCCGTTCTTGAGATGAGAAGAGTGATTATCTGAGTATGAAATCTGCTTTATGTTCAAATTCGTCCAATGCATCGAATTTTTTCTGGTTTTACACGTTAGTTGCGAGTCCCTAACGCTGCAAAATCTGATTTTCAGTGAATATCGTCTGGTTCCTGGAAAGTTTGGTATTCGGCTTGGTTCCTTGTGCCGAGTTAAATTAAAAATGATATGCAAGACCTTACTTACTTTATCGCAACTGAATGTTTCTCTTGTCATATTGCAGAACGATCTAGTATTTTTGAATTCTTCGGACGGATATTAACTAATCGTGGCTCTCACAAGTGCAACGGGAATCAAAGCTGGTTGGAGAACCTACCCTTTTGCCGTAGTTGAGAACAAAAAATGAATCATACGATCCCTGAGAGTGTAATTTTCTGTAGCGAATGTTTTAATATCTCCGGAAATCCGCTGCGCTCGGCTGGATGAAAAATCCTCGAGATGTAAAATTCCAATGATGAGAGAATATTCCACTGAACTGCAACCCCTACCTTCATCTGCTATGTATTTTCGATTTTTGCGAAATTCCCGATACACAAGCTGCAAAGTTAGCTTCCCGCTCCAGAAAAAAGCTGGAAATAATTTTCGCCCGGATTGATAGCCCTGCAGCAAATCTCGAGGCAGCCGAAAATTCTCGACTCCTACAATACACGTAACGTTCAGGGTCATAACCTCCCGGCCTCGCTTTTGGAGCATCGCACCAAACGACTCTCTTGCTCAGCGGATGCACGATGAGCTTCATAGCTACGCGTCAGTCACGTTGAGCACGTGGTTGGTTATCCGATCGATCGCACGTTGGAGAAGGTTCGAGAGCCAGATGATGCAGCTCTGGTCCCGAGAGACTGGCTCGGTTGCTCTCGATGATGATCGTCGTGATGCGTGTACAGCGTAAACGTTTGACGTGCCTCGAGGCGAGCATCGAGTCGAGCCTTTCCCTGCCACTTATTACGCTATGCGTGGGTTATGTCCCGCGTGGTATCGCGCCGATTGTCATTTTAGTCCCTCGATAATTGACTGCTGATTTGGGATGCTGTGTCGCGCTCCAAGCAAAATATTGATCGCTCTGACATACAATTTGCGGTTATCGTACAACCAATCTGAGATTTTTCATTCAGTTTATGGATTTATGCGACACAGTTTTTCCGGTTGAAGTGTATTCGTGAACAGTTGACGACGATTTATTTTCTCAAAGATTGTCATAATAATTTGAATTATTAGTTTGGTAATATGATCCCAAAGTTGAGTGTTTCTTAATGCTCGTGGTGATACAGCTTTGAATCAAAGAGTTTATGTTGTGGGTTAGTTGAACAAATTGATTTTAAATCGACTCCAGTTCAATTTCTAATTGATCTGAGTTTCTTCAAATACGTATACACAAGAACTCGCAGAACATTACTTGGAGAGACGAACGTAGACGAATAAATTTTCCTTTGGGTAAGGTTTAAATGGGCGGAAGCATTACTAACTCCGCTAATGGCTCCAAAAATTTGGTAACGGATTTGCCCTGCGAGCAGAAGCTTGTAACTTCAAATTGCTCGTGGGAGTTGAAGTTTTCGTCTGTGCATAACTTTCTGAAAACTGGTAAGCGAATCCCCATGTATCATTGAATGAGACTCACAGTCGCATAAAAAATCGGATTCTTTGAGATTCACAACTAATTGCTCATCTCATCCACAACATAACATCTTCAATTTAAATTTTGGGATAATGTCCCTCTTTGTCATTAAAATTCTTGAGTATTGATGGGTCTCGACAGTGGAAATGGATTTGATCCTGATACAGTGTAAGAGTTCATTTCATTTCTTGGACTCTGGAGTATACTAATATTCGTGTTATACCAGATAATTAAAATAAATCAAATAAACAAGGTTGCCACGAAAGATGGGCCGCTTGACCAGGACTACTAATCCGCGAGCTAAGAATGATCTTTGATCGAGAGCAGAACTTGTGTAATTCGTTATTCCATCCAAGTCGAGCTTGGTGTCCATATCTTCCAAAAGATGCCTCTGCTAATTTGTATGCAGAATCTTGTACAGACGTGGAGCAGTTCAAAATACTATAATATCCACCGTATACAAGCTGCCGACTGGCGGCTTTCCTTCCTTCCGAGCAAACACCGTTGTTCACGAGCTATACGGCTACAACTATTCCGCAACCCCACAAAATCCCACCAATCCCCCAGAAAAATTCATTCGAACCTGCTCAAGAGTAAAGTCAAGTTAAGATTGATACCTCGCCTCTCTGACACCTTTTTATCGGTCCCATCGAGCGAGCAAAGTATACCCAGTCTCGCACACCGTCGAAGCAGCCGAACGTGTCGATGGTTGCTGGCCGGGCTCTGGCTCTCGACGCGTGCCCCTCAACGGCTCTCTCAATTCCGTTATCCGGCCGTTATCGGGTCGTCCCTCGAGTGCACCTCCGCAACTCGCCCGCTCTCCAGATCGGCCCCTATATGAAAGCACAAGGCTCGCCAATGGAAAGCTGCGGCACAAAGCACGCGATGTATACTTCGGCGTCGCTCTGGGTCAATAAAACGCGCCGACCCTTTCGAGAGCTATACTTCGTATAGCCATAGTGGTACGTATCGCGCACGCGAGATCGTTTAGTTTTCCGAGTCCACGGCCGTACACCGAGTCGCTGCAGTGCGATACGAGCTGTGCAAAAGTTGGAAAGCTTCGAGTGGGTGTGAGCTTGGTCTCGGAGCACCTGGTGTACACTATTGTTCGCGAGCTGATGAATGAAGTCTCGGTATATATTTTCGAGGCTCCGAGGATCGAGAGACTGGTTTCGATAGCCGATGGGTGTATAGAGAGTCGAGCACAGAAAAGTTTTCGAGGATCTTCGAGAGCGACGACGAGTGCTGCGAGGCCATTGATATTTACAGCGGAGACTCTGGTATCGACAGGCTCGATGATCTCGAATGCGATCTGTTCCCGGTCTCGACTCGAAAAGCTTGCCCTCTTTGAAGCGATGCCTGGACCGTTACTGCCAACAAGCTCATATTCTGTAGATCATGGTTCTTGAGAAAGAGAGGCCGAGTTCGAGCGTCAAGGCAACGAGCTCGTTCCCAGATATATTGGAGATAAATCTACTGAAACTGGCAAATTCTCTAGAATATCGATTCACTCTCCTGGAAGAGAGCGTTCTGCAAGCTGCGAGGCGTAAATCATAACGAGCCAAGTCATTCCAAGAAGTGTGCGCAGGGAAATTAATTACGGTGGCCGTTCGCGCAAGTCTGTTTGCTTGCGCGGTGCTCCGCGCCACCATCGCGGAGTAATCCGTAACTGGGCACTCTGCCTCGCGAACACGCGAGCTTCGACGTCCCGTTAGCAGCCGTCCACGGAGCCAAGATGGCAGAATTACGTGGACGCCTGGGGGCAATTTTTCCTCGGACCTTCGAGCTCTTCTATTTCCGGGGAGTATCGCCAGTGCGCGAGTTGGAGGAGGCAGCTTCCGAGCGACGAAGACCTTTCGAAGCATCTCGGTAGGACTATGGAGTCACCCCGTCGTCTCAAAAAACGCTCAATTTGAGAAGAGAAGCCAGAAAAATAGGCCTTATACAAAGCTCCAACTGGATGACTTTCAACTGCTGCAACTTCTGGGAACTATATTGCAGGACTCGACTTCCGAGCGTTGCGGGACTGCCTTGAAAAAACACGAGGAGAGAAAATATCGCTGTACGGGGCAAGGGACAAAGGGGATAATTAGTTTTCCCCTTGAGCACGGCTCGGTACAGTTACGAGATCTCGCGAGGGAATTATCTCCTCGTCGGGCGAGCGCCGAGATGAATAAACAGTGCGGATATTTTTTCGCGACGCTGAGCTCCGAGCTGAATTTACGTCCGAGAATGCATAATTAGTTCGGTGCGAGATAAATTCGTTTGGAGCTGTGTGTGGGCCGTGTGACCGATGTGAAAAGATATCTTGCGTTCGTTCATGTATACTCAACTGGTTTTGCGATCCCTCGACGTTAGAGAAACACTTTAGTGGTTTGAGTTGACCTGTATCTGTGTTGAGCTTTATTACATGCCAAGAGCTTGAAAATTCTAATAAACTAGCTCTAAATCATGGAGGAATGATCAATCTCGTTCTCTCTAATGTAGGTGAACATTTTATCGGAGAGTGGGTAATTATTTCTCGACGAGACTTCATTCCATTTCAATTATAGCAATGAGTGAGACGAAAATAGTGATCAACCTGGCCGATATCGCATTTGTATTTTATGAGCAACGCGTGATGATAATGTTTTCATGGAAAATAGTTTTGTAAATTCTATCCTCCATACACTCTGCTGAGGAAAATTTTTATTCAACACACGCGATCCTGTCTTTACTGAACGCTTACTTGAATTTCTCTGAGAACAAAAGTGCTCTTTATCTGATCGGGTAGGGGGGTACAAACATGAAACTAGGGCCAATTTTCGTCCTTATACATTTAGATGAAAAGTATACTCACAAATGTAAAGCTATATTGATTTTATCCAACACGATGAGTGATATTTTTCTACACCGTACACGATAGACATTTTTGTGTCATTATCTGCCCTCTTATCAAATCTCTACGCATTTGATATGAAACTACAAACTTAGAGTCCTTTGCTGAGATCTATAATGAAAGATCTGTAACTTGAGAACTAGGTCCCAATGTTCATGCCATGGCAGATAATCTTTTTAATTTATTTTACCCCTCATTTTAACCATTTCACAGCTTTTTCTATTCATTTTATATGAATCAGATATGAGGCCGAAATGTATGACACTGCCAAAACAGGTGCTTATATCATAGACTAATTGACGATAACTGCTATTTCTGACAATGATTCATGAGCAGAATCGCCAAATTATAGTTATAAATCACAATACAATCAATCATAATGACGCTATTCGTTAGTACTATTTCTTAGTGGAAAGCGCTTTCAAAAATAATTCTTCGGTGTAGAAACCATAGAAATAAAAAAGCACCACAAAAGTTGCATGACTACAGCTTGAAAAAATGGTAAATTCTATGTGCACTTCTCAACTATTCATCAGTTGTAGTAATTTCATAGGCAGTCATGTCTGAGAAGTCATAACTAAAGGACCGCTGTTTATGTTCGCCGGATTTGAGGCTCGTGGACTGATCATCAAGCTGACGTCATGTTCACACAAACTGAAGATAAATTTCATTATACATAAGCTTACCATGATTTAGGCTCCAAACGACCCTTTTTCGGCAAACTGACGGAGTGAAGAGAACTGGATCTATGTCAACATTGAGCTAGAGAAATTCGAGTTGAGGATATAATGAATTGGATGGCTACAAGCAATCCTCTGTTATTTCACGATTGAAACATCCATTCATGGGTAATTATTTAAAATCCTCCGTGTGACGTGTTTACTCCGCACCGAGTTTGTCGAGTATGTGCATGCAGAATCTCCAGATTCCACCTCTGGGTGTAGTACGACAATTGGAGCATCCTCGGATAGGCCGTCGTGGCCTTCGATTAAGACGTCCGGCTTCCGCGAGGAAGGGCCCGGGTTCGAATTTCCGCGGTTCACATAAAAGATTGATTACTTACTCTTTCTGAGATCCTTCGACTATTCACTAATAGGCACATGAGAACTGTAAGGCTGAACTCTCCGTCTATCTCAATTATACTACCTTTAGAAAGTTACCAGCTGCTTTTCAATTTCTGACTGAATCAACTTCTTTGATCAAGCGTAGCACAACTCTAGCTGACATAATTGAACTGTCAGATTGATCTGTCGGTATACATCGCCCTCAAGGACTAACCCCATTACTTTGATATTTAAAGCCGAGCGAACCGCAGCTTCATTCATCAGCTTAGCCAACCCTCCTCAAACTTTTCCGGCAACCAATAGCCCGAAACACTCGCCACAGCACGAGCTCGTACACAATCGGCAAAACACACCGCGCCGTCCGACACACAGCGAAAAATGAGCTCACGGTACTCCGCGGCCGTCGCACAGCCGGCACAACGGCACACATACCCGTGCGCGGTGCAAAAAATCGATACGAAATTCACCTCTCTCCTCTCTTTCTCGGCTAGCGAGGGCGCGAATTTTCTCCTTTTTCCGGCGTACCGCTGCAGCATGAGCGCGCGCGTATATCGGCCCTGGCGCGGCGGCAGAAACGCTAGAAACGGGAGCAGGCTAAAAGGGGCAGTCGCGCGACGATTTGGCCTCGGAAGGTCACCACTCGCTCCGGGCTGTACACGACACCAGCCTCACACTATATAGCCTGTATGCCTGCGCATCGCTACAAGTCTCCTACTGCACAGCTCGTGAAATATTCACGCGGCCAGCGTCTTCTGTAACGGGCGAGATGTGCCAATATTTACCACTCGCGCCGACTGCGTCCCTCCGTCGCTCTCGAGTCCGACTGTGTGTGTACTCGTGAGCACGTGGATCTTGATGTGCGCGCGATAGGATTTGGACCTCGAATAGGTGATGCGGACCGCACTCGTAGAGAATTTAGTGGTGCGTCTCTGATATCAGCGGATAAATGTTGGTATGAGCTCGTGACTGAAGTATTTAGAGGGACCAAGATCGAGTTGAGCGTCGTGGATCACGGGAGAGTCGGATGACACTTTCATTTAAACTTGGATATGACAGTATCGTGAATTTGTCTACGGATGGAGATGACGTTCCTGAGCGATGCTTTGAGGAGTTCAGAAATTAGATAGTCAGGTCGGAAACGTCTGACTAAATCTGGTATTTTCTACTGGTTTTGCTTACAGCTCAATTACACACCTCCTTTTAGAATTCGGCAGAAATAAACATAGTTTATTTGAGTTGAAGATCGATAATGGTGTGAGGGAAAGAATGAGCTCTTTCAAATATAGATTAGTCGAAACAAAATAATAAATATCGCCTTCTCCTTTCATGCGGATTGAAAAGATGGACGATTTCTTTCATTGTACAAGCTCCATTTAATGATGAATACTCTGACCATTTATCTCAAGAGCATGAATATTTTCGTGGTCAGATTTGTAGTAGAAAATGAAGAATCGATTCACATATCTCAGAGGCTTAATGGATTTTTAATCTCCCTCCACGTACTCATTAATCATGAAAAGATAGGCCCCATCAAAGCAACCATGTAATACCTGACGCAAGATCGATCGGACCAGAGAGCCCATCTTTTGCTAACGACTTTTAGAAGACTACTGAAATCTTCCCGGCATTTACCCTCTTTCCACGTCGACTTTTGAAACTTTTAAGACTTTCAGCACTTTCGGAGTATAAAAATCTCCCACCAATTAAACCACACGAGAGTTATCCTCATAATCTCGCGATTCAACGGAATTCACGACGTAATGGCCGCTTCAGCGCGTAACCAACCGAGCTACGAAATTAATTTCCTAGGCAGAGTAACGGCTTGAGGTACATCATAACTGCGAACGTTAAATCTCACTACTCGCGTAAAGCGAGATTACGACGATCATAATGTGTTCATAATTCTGCATCTTCAGAGGAGCAAAACAGGCGAGTATATTCAGATCGTCCATTTCTTCGTCGTTCGAACCAACCTTTCCGTCGAAGTTACTCTGTTCTCACAATCAGCACCACTGTCATTCCGTCAATCCTTATGAACTCTCTATTGAGACTTGTGGAAAGCTCCGTCCCATCAGAGATACCCTCTAGCACCAGAGTGCATCAAATTATGACGCATAGCCCGATCAATCCTCGCCCGGTCCCCATGACTCATTGCTGTCCGCAAAGTCTCAACAGTTACTGCATCAATCTCAATTTGGGCCTCGCAGCGGGGTACTTTGTCGCGGCAAAACTTGCCGACATCATCGCTCTCGCGGAAGCTCATAAAGACCAGCTCGCGTAAAATGGGACTTGGAATACCTCCCCGGAGTGGTTACGCTGCCGAGCTCGGTCTTTCTCATATCGCCAGCGCAAACAAATCACGGCCAACTCCTCGAAGCCTCAGTTGCATTCGACACACGTACAGCGCATCAAGAGTGCGGCTATGAGTCGCGGAAAAAAGCTCGAGCGGGTCCGGGCCAAAGTCACCTTCGCGCACAAACACACACCCACACGCTTACATCGGGGGTTTTAATTCGGGTGGCCTTCGGGTGGCCTACTACTCTTCATCCCCGCCTTGCCTCGGCTAAATGGGCCAATACGTGTGTATATCGCGCTCGCGGAGGGGGGCTTTAATAACCCGGGCAATATGCGCCGTAAGTCGTGCGCTGAGCGACGACACATTACTCGCGCATAATATGAACGCGTTTCCGCGAGCTGCAATCACAACGGGATAAGAAAAAAGGCTCGCGGGTCGCTAATTGGTAGGTCTCAAAGTTGGCGAATCTCTCCGAGCTGGTTGTACGTAGCGTGACCGCGCATGTGTGGCCGTAGCTCGGTGTTTTGCTCGGCTGGTGTTTCCCCGAGGCCACGACCAAGAGTCAATGTTTCCTCGCACAATGTTTGACTTGGACACGAGCGTTGCCGCGAGCGTGACTGAGTTGTGCAAAGGGCGAGTTGCGCTCAAACTGTACCGGACGCCCGGCCAGCCGGAGAATTTGTCGGAGACCGGTGTTTTTCCCGGCGGGGAATTTGCGATTCAAATTTCGCGCGCTTTCGAGCCGTCGTGGCTCGTCGTCGTCGTCGGTAGCCGACGCAAAAGAGTTGCGCTCGCCGAGCGTGTGTATATACGCTGAGCAGCGAGCGAGCAAAAAATTTATGAATTGCTAAGCTGGCCGTGCTCTTTCTCTCTGCGAGCGACGGGTGGAGATTCTCGCTACTGCTAGATGACGTTGTGTTAGTCTCGTTCAAAATTCATGAGCGATGACGTATGGAAATTGGGGGAGTCGCTGTATGGTGAGGTCGCTCTCTTCAATTCCTATTTCAATTTCTCATGATCCCGAAGCACTCTAGGAGATGAAAAATGAAGCACCCCAGGAATTGTTTTCTTCTCCGCGCTTCGAAGCTTGCGGAGTTTCTCAGCTTGGTGTAAAATTTGAGGCCAGGGAAAGAATAATCCGCCCGGAATATGCGGAAGCATGCCCATCTCTCCACGAATCTGAACGACTTGATTATATCTCGAGGGCTCCCGAAATGTGCTCTATCTCCAAAAACGCGTTCGGCGACCTTACATTTGCGCAAAGTCTCGTAAAAATACGAATCGCCAAAGCGCCGATATCGAGGCCACGATCGCTCCGTCCGACCGTAATCCGCTGGCTCCACCGAGCACGAACGAGTACATACTGCGCTCATTATGACATCAAGTTTAATCGCGTTTCGGCGAAGCTTGCTTGCGCCGTACGGGGATAAGGTGGTAATCCTCTGCTCGGCTGCATAATGCATCGCGCCGTTAATAATGGCCGGGGCCCGCGCTCGTGCCTCGAATTTCGGATTTTCATCCCAAACAGAGGCGGACTCGAGCCCGATAACTCAGCGCGCTCCACCTTCTCTTTCTCTCTGTACACCGCTGCAGTGCAGACTTGCCGCAGAGAGCGAGTTTCTTCCTCATTTCAAATTCCACTTACGACTCGAGCTCGCTCTCTCTCTTGCGGGGGATAATACGGCCTGAGGTGTACAATGGGCAGCGCAACTCGGGCGAAAGTAACGACGCGTCCGATCCACAGGTGCGTATATAGCTCCCGGCCCACTTGATTACACAGCTGACGGACACGATGCCGCTTCGGTCCCGACAAATTGCCTAATTAGCGTCTCTTTCTGCTCGAGATTAGCCGGTTATCTACGCGGTATACGAGTCATACATCTCCGAGCTTGTCAAAGGGAATTAGCTCTGTTCATACGCATGAGATCTGCCGGATTTGCCGTGGCTCAACTTTGGATACGTACGAGCTGATGTGATTCGCTCGTGTTTCGCGCGTACGTCTGAGAGGAAAACGAATTTCCCCCCGAGCTCGAGTCGTTAGTGTTTCGAGTTGTGGGACACGGTAACCTCGTTCGGAGTCTCCAAACTTTGTGCCTGCTGGTGGCTTCGAAGCTGGGTACATCCTTGCAATATCATGCCTCGGTGTTCCGCAATATTGAAGGATTTACAGTTACGAATCTAGTTAACTCATTGAGATGACTCGGGACAACTTGGTCGCTCTCACCGCCACTTATGGATTTTGAAACATTTTCGGGATGCTAGCTCATTTTTTCAGTTTTAGAATCAATTCTGAAGGGGGATAAGAGGCGAGGAAAATTACTGACGTAAATTTACACCAAAGGAGTTTAGAATAAGTTTGGAACATCTATTCATATTATGGAATGATTGATGTTTGTACGATGCATCAAATAACTGATATAATTTGGATTTTAATCTTTACTGTGCATTTCGTTCAAGGTCTTCCAAAAAACGTTCGGGGCGAATACGATAATCCATTCACTTTTGTTATCCGGCATACAGGACCTTTGCATTTTCTGAAACTCTGTGATAACTCATGATGAGAGCATTGGAAAGATTTTAAAAAATTTAGATCGTCATAAAATAATCTCCCAGACACTAAAAAATTGTACTGTCATACGAATAAGGCTTCAACGGATCTCCATCTGTGAAGTGATGAATGACAATCGAACATTCTTCAATTTTCTAATTTCTTTAGCTCATTTTTCGTGGTATAACTATTCGATGTTTCGAATATTAGGAAGTCGTGACGGTATTCTGGAGTCAACTTCAACGTCATCAGATCGAAAGTTGATTTGTTCCATAGCGCCCGAATAATTTTAATGCTAGAAGTTGGTATCATCGATGGAGTATTAAAAATAGCTTCACATGGGAATTTAGTTGGAACCTCTTCGATACAGAAACTCATTTACTGAGTAAATTCGCATTTTACTCTTTTCGGTATATTCAAAATATATTAAGAAATTTCATATTGAATTGCAATTAAATGGAGCAAATCGTTCAAACGTGCACTTTCCAACCAATTACTCGCAGCAGTGACCGAATTGAATGAATATTCGAAACGTGTGAAATTTATCAAAGTATTCGTCGAAACGTCGCTTATTGATGCTGTGCTAGCGATTTTCGCAAGAAATTCGCATCACTGACTCAATTCCTTACTGCAAGAAATCTCAAGAAATACGGCTTCCTCGATGCGAATCGAGATACAGAAAGCCTTAATTGGAAGGAAATCGTGCGGAATTCCTCTTGCCTTGGAATTTTTTCATTACTCTCCAAAGTGGCTGCTCTGCGCACGATGTGGCATAAAAAGTGAACGAGCTTTGCCAGCAGTACCAACACACTCTCTGGCATTAATATTGCCGGATCGAGATAGAGGGCCCGGCACGCATGCACTCGTGATAAGAGCCCGACACGACTTTTTGCCGCGAAGCTGAGATCCATAAAAATCCCCCGCATTAATTTCACTCTTCTCGATAAGGCAAGCGCGCGCTCGCGTGCCCGTCATGTACCTCGTATCGTTTATACACACGAGCTGCTCTCAGAATAAGAGTACGCTTCGGTAGCCTCACCTCTCCCTCTTTTAACAGAGGAAAAAACCGCGCTAGACCGGAAATTTGAGCTTGCGAATGGGAAACGGGTGCATCGTGTGCATTCGATCGCATTGCGGATTTGAGGTGACTTTGCGGTGAGAAGCGTTGGAGGAACAAAACGCTCTGCTCGATTGTCACTCGTGGAGGAAAGTACATAAACGACGATCTCTTTCTTGGATTTATTTTACCTGACAAGATGCTTCGCTGTGAATTGTGAACTCCAGTCCGGATCCCTTATGATACATGTACGTCGGTTTTGAATTGTCTAGCTCAGACTGGTGTCAATAAACTATTGTGCAGTATAAGATGGCTTAAACATTTGTGATGCCGTCGCATACTGGGCAGAGAAAAATGAGAAATATATTCATATTTCAGATGATCTTTGCTCATTCAACTAAAATGGGGTATTCTCATTGTCAACCTCACAAAAACTGAAATTGTTGTTAGTATTGGAAAAAAGAAGGGTCTTCTAGGATAATCAACTTGACGGACGATACCACCCTCTTCGAATTTTTGATCATCCTGATCATTATGATAATCCTTCATACCGAGACATTTTATTCAGTAGTAATATCCGTATCAGGTCAGACACCTGCCCGTTAGTCCCTTTTTCGCTGCTGATCCACGTTCTTGGTTCATCCGACCAGATGAAAGTAGCGTTTCTTTTCACCTCACAGATTTAAAAATTGTTGTCAATATTGTAAGAATAAAGGTCTAGCCAGAATTGTCACGTCGGTGGATGATATGGTTCCACTGGAGCTTTTGACCATCTCCATCATTATGACAATTTCTCTAATGAGACATCTTCTTCAGTAGTATAATCCGTATAAGGTCAGACAACTCGCCGGTGGATCATTCTTCACTGCTGGGCCATGTTCGATAGTGAACCAAATATTCAATGAGTCTACAACCCAATAAAATCCATAACCTCCAACGATATCAACTCTCATACGAAAATACGAATAGGGATCATCGATTCGAAGATACGGAATCGGCACGGTCGGAGAATGTTCCGCTCGCCTAATTCACTTTATCCGAGATTCCCGAGCCAACCTCCATCGTAGAGTCTTATAACTGAATGAGCCCGTGGTAAAATAATCGCGAAGAGTTGGAAGAATTGCTACACTGGTTGGGCTGGCTCGGTTCGTAAGTGCCCCGCCACCGCGGGAGAGTTCGTGCGAGTGGAATACGCAAACGGTCGCACGCGAGAGAAAGAGAACTCCCCGAGCACGGAGGAGCTTTTTCATTCGCTCAATCGAGCGTAATTTGCCTTTAATTGTGCCCCGCTCGATTTTCACTCGAATCTCCTGGAATTTCCCAGTCCCCGCTCCCTCTGTGCGCGTCTCTGGGGAGCCATCCGAACAAAAGACCTTGCCGTAACTCGTCGGAGAGGACGAGAGACTTCACCCGGAGCTCCGCTCTCTCACACGTGCAAACGATCCACACGGATATTCCTTTGCGATCGCGATAGTCCGAGATGAAGAGTAGCCCTTTGTACGTACGAACGAGTGGTCGAGCCGTTCCTCATCTCGCAAGCTGTCGCAGCTCTGTCGAACAATTTGCGGGTAATTATTTATCTGGATAACTCGGCGTGGAAGTGGGTCATGTTTCGCTGACGTGGATCTCTTTCTCTCTCTCTCCTTTGCTTTTGTATGTGTGACGTACCTAATTGCGCGCGGGGCTTGGGTCGCTTTAGCGCAGGAGCAATTACATTATTTAAAATTTGAATTGATTATGCGCCTTTGCGCGGTGCTGTCCGACGGCAGCATAAATTTAACTCACCGCCCGAGAGTGACGGGCTCTCCGAGTCCCGCATCGGCCTGCTCGGGGGCTCGTTTCAATAAAACAATCAAGATCGTCAGTCCGATGCTGCGGCTGTTGAATCTCGACGTAAAATGTAAATAGCCCCGGGCGGTCTGAGTGTCATGGGCTGTTATTGTTGTTTGGTGCAATGTAATAGTACTCGTGTCGGTGATTTGTTTGTGATCCGACATGATACACTGTATACAGTATAACCACGCACGGTATTGTGACCTTCCTTCGTGATTAGAAATTCCCTGATTTATTCTCTGTAAGAACCACGACTATTGTAACTTGATTATCACCCCATCCTCTCGAGGATAGATCTTCCATTGAGATGAAAGCTACCCCGTGGAAACGGGGGATACCAATATCACACATGCAATTTAGGGCTTTCAAGCCCTATGATTGTGATGAAGTTCATCACTACTATGATCAGTTTTCAACTCGAAAAACTTGATTAAATTGCATACTTATAGGTTTCAAGATCAGGACACCTTCCCTGAAATCATATTCAACTGATTATGACCTTCTTTCATAGGACGTCTCGATGGATCTAATGTGAGTGTTTTTGCAACGAAACCAAGATCAAACTCCTTCGTCACTGGATTTTATAGGAAGATCAGAGACGTAAATATAGACCATCGATCACCTCACATGCTGTCGTGAGCCCTTGAAGCATAATCCGACACGTACACTATTCAGCTTGCCAGCTCCACATTAGAGTGCGGATAAAAGTAAAGACCAGATTATGTGAACACATGGCTGGAATGAAGCTGGGCTTGTTGGATTTTCTCCATCATCCTAAGGCTACACTATGACCCAGCATGATGGTGAAATAAGGTTGGAGAAGGTTGGAAGAGATCGTGCGCATGTACGCATACTTTTGCTGGATTCCGGATTCCATTCTGTCAAGAGGATTTTGAGGGTGAATTCCACCAAGCTCTCCTGGCTCCGCATATGACTAGTTCTGGATTATGTGTGCAACTGCGAGAGAATATTATTCAGTAGATTCTATCCACTGGATGCTCAGCTAATGAGAAACCGACCGCGGCTGGATCATTAGCATATTTTGCTTGGTCTGCTCCAAGAATGAAGGTAAACTGCACCACTTGAGCAACGGTAACGAGCATTCGTAACATAGCTAGTGTCCCATCTGGAGAATCACCAGATACACTATTTCTTAAGAGAAGTCTAGAGATTGTACAAAAGAGGCAGATCGAAACTTCCATAATAGTTTCTCAACAATAAATAATGTTTATTTTAAAGATTATGATTGGTTTGAGTGGGTGGAATCTCACCAACTATCAGGATTTCAAGTATTCAATAGTAGGCGGAGTACAGGATCATCCGTGAAAGCTCCAGGGATGATCGGCTACGAATTCTCTGAATTTTTCATGGTCAGCTCACGGATTCTACATAATACCGCTGTATAAATAAAAATATGTGAGAGGCCAAATCAACCTTGGAGATAAAATGATGGGAGGTTTTGTACCGAAACTACGAACAATCTCTCAGTGAAATGAATCTTGATTAGTCGGCTCACATCTGTCTTGCAGAAATATAATAAATACGAGACATTTTTGGAAGTCTCTCCTTCAAAATGCAAACGTTGAGATCTACCCAATTAGGTAATTCAAATAGGAAACTCAGAGATCAGCAAAACAAATGACTTGTATCTCGACCGATGATAGATTGCATCATGATCGAAAGACTGATACACTCTCTATCATTCTGTGGTAACAGTGATGATAGTGATCTAGTTCATTCAGAACATCAAATCGACCGTGGGCGGTTGATTACGCAATCGTAAGCTTCAAGTCCATCCAGATGGCACAGCATACGAGCACAACATGCAATAATAATAAACCAGCCATCATTACAGGATGTGCAGAACCCCACGCAGAGTCAATGCAAAATGTCTCGAAAACATCTCATTTTGAACCACAACTCGCTGCACGAGAGAAGCTGGAGTGCATCTCTCTCATTCGTGTCTCGTTCCGCGCGACTGGCTTCTTGTCGTCTCTATACACTGCATCTAGATCATAAGGCGAGTCGAGCTGCGCGTGGGCGGAACCGTCCGAGAAACCGAGCGAGATGGAGAAGGATAGATTCGCTCCCTCTGCAAGGTCGATTGCCTCGGTGTGGCTGCTCGAAGCTCATCCGCCAAAGACCGAGTGAGAGATAGATAGATAGATATATCCTTTATTCGCTCAGAGGCAAAAAATAAATCATCAATATAGAGAGAGAGAG
>JAPYYZ010001104.1:0-16444 GCA_030522705.1 Eretmocerus eremicus
ATGGCCTGATTACCATCTCCGAGCAATCTCGTAAAGTCATGGTATTTTGAGGTTTTATCAGAATCTCGATGTGCTGGGACCAAACTGACCTCGAATTCGAATTCAGCGGGTTAAAATACATACAGTAAGGTGGGTCTGGTCAAAAGTACAAGTACTTTTTTCTTTTTTGTGTGCCGGTGTTATCTGTCCATCGCTCATTGACTTTGTATCAGCTCATCCCGGTAATCCCATGCCAGTTTTGTCCACTCCAGAATATAATGTCTCATAATTCCTGTCAAGGGGTACTATCCACCGCCATCACTGCTAAATAGACGTCAACAGGGGTGAAGAATGAACATGTTATCGATTCACTCGTGAATATGTGTTGGATCCCCCAAGACACTCTATGAGACTGTCATAGTGACTCGATACATGTTCCAAACCATTTTGGGTCGAACTCATCACTGAGATACCTGAGGAAAGAGGCTCGCATGAAGCAACACATGAGTTTTGAACTCCTCTTTTGAAAACTGTTCCTAGATATCCCAATTCATTGGTTCTGTGCAATGTAAGGATTCGAGGAAAATTTTGGATGTGTCGAGGAACGGTTTTTCGATTTCCCTCCAAAGACTGAGTTGTAGATCTTCCGAGCTATACCACAACATACTCTAGTAGGTTGAATGCATGATTTCAAATGATACTACGAGATTGCTTCCCAATGATGTTTTATCCAGGGCGTGTTTCTTTTCTTGAAACACATTGAAAGAATCTGACAAAATTCGGAAGAATAGTGCGACAACTGAAGGCTAGCTATCAAATTCGGAAGGAGAAGATGTGATGATAAAACATTGACATTCCTCAATTTTGATACTTCCCATCCGATTTTCACCCTCAGAATACACCCC
The DNA here is from genome assembly GCA_030522705.1 of Eretmocerus eremicus. NCBI lineage: Eukaryota > Metazoa > Arthropoda > Insecta > Hymenoptera > Aphelinidae > Eretmocerus > Eretmocerus eremicus. The sequence continues at coordinate 885 of JAPYYZ010001104.1, forward strand.
ATCAGACGAGAATGCGTTCTCAAGTCCGAACTGGATTCAATAATTCCATCTCACGCAAAAACTTCAAGTTTCCGATTGGTCGTTCTCCAGGTAGAGAACTTTTGACGAATCACTCGTCTAGATTAAAAATGGCTCGTACACGGGCCTCTATGCAACTCCGCAAATATGATTGCGTACTTTGCTTATGCGAGATCGTTCATTCCAGAGCCAAGTAGGTTGGAAATAATACTAATCACATAGTTCACTTGGGTACCATGGCGCATGGTATTCCACTAACTGAGTTTACTAATCATCAGCTGAGGAACCCATGAACATCGTAAAATTGCTTGCTCGCTCGATTCAAATATTCGCGTAAGAATCATCCGCAATTACGTAGAACAAGTAGTTAAGGCGAACCTTGGGTGCACGGATGATAGAGTTGCGCGCAAATTCGACCATCATGTATGAGAATGGCTATGCCACCCAAGCGGTGAGCTCTCAAACCGCCCTAACTGGCATATACGACGAGTGTGAGGTAACGCGGTCGCGAGTGCGAATACAAGGAGACACTTGCATCTAGGAGATGGAATCGAGCAGTCAACCATCGAACGAGAGAGAGAGAAACGGGTCACACTGTTCCATCGGGGAGGTCTTGCCGCTTAAGCCCGCCGAGGATCAAAATTCGACCGGTGCTCCGATTCCCATCAGCGACTCGCTCCAATTCCATTAAGCTCCCAGATTTCCAAGGAGTCTCAAGGTTAATAACGTTCAGTCGATCTCTTGCGAGGCGCTGGTATCTATGAGGGTCAGACACGGCAGATCGACAACTTTTGCGTAAGGATCTAGCGATGCGATGGGGATGGTCCATCGTTCATAGATCCAACCCGCGTACGCAAAATTAGCTCCTTTTGTTCCGAGGCCATGTCATGATTATGTAACTCCAGAGCGGCTTAACGCAGGAAACCAAAAAGGCGCTCGAACTACTAAATCGAATTCCGATGATGAGCGGAGCGGAAGAAAATTCCCAAAACGCCACGGATACTTTCAAATCACGCAAGTAGTGTAATGAGTGGAATGATCTTGGGTTACCTCGAAGACCATACTAGGTGGCTCGATCAAGATCTGAATCTGGAAGCCTAACGGGAAGTTACGAGTCACGAGTATGTGCGAGGAGTTACGAGTCACAAGTCGAGAGTTACGAAAAATGAACTCTCCAATGAAAAACTGACTGTCCAGATATAATACAGAGAGAGCGTGAGAAAATCACGGCGTAGGCAAACTATAGAAAATGCAGAGCGATTGAGAATACGCGGAGCCCGGCACCGACGCGGCAAGTTGAAAGATTTAATTCGCGACGACGTGAAAGTGAGCACAATACGATCGTTCGGGCCGACGACAACTGAGCCTGTGACGGCAGACGCGAGCCAAGAGAATAGCTCGATGCACGGAACAAAGCACGTTGTCCCATCAAAATTCCCGAATTTGACCAATTACATGATTGCAGGATCATAAGAGAAGTGGGGCAAGCCGAGCCGATGCTTCTCGCGTCAAGCTGTCTCAAGAAACGTCTCGAATACCCGTGTAAGCCCAAACAAGTTGTGATGCTTGATCTGAATTACATATTTACTTCAATTCGTTGAGGTATGGAGATCGAGGAATAAATAACCAACGTCATAGATTCAGCAGATATCAGTGCATCATAGTTAACTCGACAGCCTTCAAGTGTGCAATAATTGAAAAGTCATGTGAATTTATGAGTAGTTTTGTATGAGTTATCAGCTCCAATTGGAATTGTGTCAGTGTCTCAGTTTGATTCAGAGGGTAGTCAACTCGTTTCGAAAAATTGTCCTTCCAAATCTTGGCAAGGGTGAGATGAATGCTTGAGATCAAACTTGATCAAACTGAGTAGTACTTGGAAGTTATATTAGGTCCTGACACGATTTGAGCAGTTGGGAAAAACTTTTGTCCAAGTCTTGGTGTAAATAGTTGGCTTCCTTATCAAGAGACTTCGTTCATCAGGATAGAGTTGAAAATCATCTACAACTGGAAAGATAGAGATTTAGGATTCACGAGCAGAAAATTCCATCTCAGTGAATCCTTCACCAGTATAGTCGTCAACTTTCCTCTATGAGATTGTTCAGTCCTTATAGGGAAGAAAAATCTATCTCAAGTCAGATTAACATATCATTCCCTATGAAACTCATTATTGCCATGCATATCTTTCTTCCTCCAACCAACTAGTCCCCAACTAGTCCTCAATCTTACCATTCTTCAGAGATAATCCTCCCGTCGAATCAATCCATTTATCACATACTCATCAATTCTATCTTGGCCATATTATCATACCCATTCCTTTCTCATTTCTTTCATCTCAGTCTTCACTCTCATTCAAGAGGGTGTCCTTGATGTGCACAGACATCTCAGGTGGTAAACTTTCGTTATATCATTCCTCTCAATTTCAATTGTCAGACCCATATAAGAAGGTGCCATTGATGGGCATAGACATTCTAGGTGGCGAATTTTCATTTTCACCAACATTTCTCTGGACATCGTCATTCATTCCATACTCGTTCTCACCCCCATCTAAAAAGGTGTTTTTGACGTGCATCGATATCCTAGGTGGCGAACGCCCATTCAATTCAATATTCATCTGTCAATAGTTCAGTCCTGAATTAACGTATTTCGTGCTCAATTTTTTACTTCAAATGTTCGATATTCGATTATTTGATTATTAGGATCATAATTTTTCCATGTTCATAATGATTCTAGGAACGAAAGATACGATTCAGTATCACAAAAGTAGTTGGATATTCTGAATACTTCAGATAACCAGTTCAAATTTCCACGCGGGTGAATAACTACTAATCAAGGTGGAGGAATCAGAATTTGGGTTCGATGGAATGAATCAAAATTTGGAGTCGATGAGGTTCTAGCTCGCATGCCCATCTGTTCCACGTACTGATCGATATTAGTTAAGAGCATATAGTCACCGATAGAAAATTGTAGAAGATAGCCAATAATAGAATAGTTCTGCACTTCTTTCATAGTTTTACTGCCAATGTTTGAACTTCCCATCATTTTTCATAGTTCTATCTTCAAGGATTGACTCTTCTCATAGAACCAGAAATTAGTTGAGTGGGTTTTTTTCCATTTCTTCGATCGATTATGGAAATATTTACCATGGAGTGCTCATCATTACAAAAAATGTCATATCGTGTGTTACATTGTGTCGTCTGAGGAACATAGGTTTCACTATATACTCCATCGAACGTGGGAATTAAATTTTTCAAGCGCTTGCTTGGCTCTACTCCCATTCGAGATTCCATAATTATGTTGTAGATTGGATGAATAATTCAGATGTGATATTGTGGTCGAGGATAATCTTGAACAGCTTTCAGAAAAGATGTGGAATCATTATTACTGTGGGAGGCCAAAACCACGTTATCAGTGTACAACGAGTGGAGAAAACTAGTTTATCGAACTCTGGGTCGCACGTCCTTCTCACTTCCAGGGTCGCGAAGCGCAACTCGGTTTTCAATTCTATCTCCCGAACTCATGGGGGATTGCAATGAAGAATAAAAATTCGTTGATTTGGGGGAGTAGTGGAATACCAGACCCTGTCCCAGTACCTCCGGCTCACACGTACTAATTCCTGGAGAATTACATGGATTAGGCGGTGGATGAGATCGATCCTACGAGTGATCTAATACCAATCTCTCTGCCCAAAATACTCACGAACACTGCCAAACGTACCGTGGGTGGCCAAAACCACTAAGATCGAGCTGCGAGTCACGCGCCCTCCTTTTAGGGTCGCGCGGAGCGGCTCGGCTGCGAATTATACCTTCCAAACCCATGCAACTTGGAAGTGAAGGATAGAAATCTGTAATTTGGGAGATCAGTGAATTTATCATTGTTTCCGTCTCGTACGAAGTAACTGCAGGCAAATCGCATGAATTTCGCGGAGGACGAGATCGCCCCGACGGGCTCTTGCAACAATTTATTCTGCACGAAATATTCGCTCACATTGTCGGATGTGACGAGAGTGGCCAGAAACACGTTATCAGTGCACAACGATTCCAAGAGAACAGATTATCGAGCTCCGAGTCGTGCGTACTCCTTACTCTCAAGGTCTTGCAGCGCGGCTTGGTGCTCAGTTTCACCTTCCGTACTCGCGCAAACTTGAGATGAGGAATGAGAATTTGTGATTTGGGGAATGAGTCAACATACCAGACTACATTCCAGTAATTCTCGCTCACACGGAGTAATTTTAGGAAAATTCGATGGATTTCGCGAAAGACGAGATCGACCCAACGGGCGATCTTGGAACAATGTATTTCTACACACTCGCACACACTGCAATACATGCGAAGAATGGCCAAAGTCTCATCATCATTGCACAACGAGTCCAAGGAAATAGATTATCGAGCTGCGAGTCACACGTGCTCCTCACATTCAGGTTCGCGCGAGGCGGCTCGGCTCTTAGTTTTATCTCTCGTGCTCAAGCAAACTTGGTATGAAGAATAGGGGTTCGTGATCTGGTGTATGAGTCACCATACCAGACTATATTTCATATTCCTGGCTCACTTAAAGTATTTTCAGGCAAATGACATGGATTTTGCGAAAGACGAGATCGGCCTTAAGAGCGATCTTCTGATAGATTTTCTTTGTTCCAAAACACTGGCGAACATTGAGAAAAGTGCGAGGAATGACTCAAATCTCGTTGTCAGTGCTGAATGTGTTCGAGAAAAAGGATCATCGAGCCCCAAGTCGCGTGTCCTCCTCACTTTAAGGGTCACGCGGTGCGGTTGAGATCTCAGTTCCACCCCTCCGTTCCGCGCAAACTCGCAGTAAAAGATGAGGATATGTGACTTTGGGGAGTCAGTGACTGTGCGAAATTACGTTCCAGTATTTTCGTCTTGTATGAAGCAATTTCAGGCAAATTACATGGATTCCGCGAAAGACAAAATCGACCCCACGAGCAATCTTGTGATAAATTTCTTTGACCGAAACACTCGCACACACTACCAAATGTGCCGCAAGTGACCGAAACCACGTTATCAGTGCACAACGAGTTCAAGAAAATATATATTCGAGCTCCGGGTCACGCGTCTCCCTCACCTCTAGAGTTGCGTGGCGCGGCTCGGATCTTATGTTTACCGACCGAACTCGCGCAAACTTGCCATGAGGAATAGAAGTTCATGAATTTGGAATAATAGTGGAATACCAGACCTTGTCCTAGTATCCCCGGCTCACACGGAGTAATTTCTGGCCAATTACATGGATTTCTCAAAAGACGAGATGAAGACTACGATCGATCTTGAAATCAATTTTCTTTGCCTTGCTTGGACTCCTCAGAGTGCGAGGAATGGCGTAAATCTCGTTATCAGTGCGCAACGGGTCTGAGAAAATAGATTATCGAGCTGTGAGTCGCGCGATATCGATGCAATATCAGTGCTGAAGACTATAGACACGTCACTGTCTGCACAAACACTCAATGCGTATCCCGTTACAACCTCGGGGAAACTTAGTGCCGGCACTGACTGTTTGCACCCGATGGAAATATTCAGCCAGTCGGTTTCTTCGGCTGGGATAGTGTGCGAGTTGAGCATAATCTCACTCCATACTTGCATCACGTCATTTTCCACCATAGAGCTCCTCTGCAGGCCTATCAAAAACACTTGCTTGCACTCACTATCGTTGAAATGTCACACGTTGCTGCTCTCCTGATCACTAATGTGACAGTATCACCTGCTAATTACGGTGAGGAGAATGCCAAATACCGAGCAGGAACCGACGCGTGCGCAACACAATGCGGATCACGGAAGGTCTGCTGGCTGCTGCGCTCTGCACATATGCGGCGCATTCCAAGAGGAGGGGCGAGAGAGAATCAGCAGCGTCGTCCGAGAGTAATCGGATAAAGTTCAGCACATGAGTAGGATAATTCCTGTCTCATCATGATAGTTGAGACTTTGGCAGCTTGATCTCGAAAAACTCACACGAGATAGACAACAGTTCTCACGCCGTTGTACCGACACTCACCGTCTCGATTGTCTGTGCAGGAAGTATTTTATCTCTTCCCCGAAGGAGAATCTGCTCCAAACACTCTCAATTTTGGTTGGGAAAGGAACAAAGATGATGATTAATGACGATTTTGTGAATGATTTCTACAGAATACTCGCTCGAAACGAAATTCTTGATTAACCACTCCGGATAGGGTTTTAAAATACATCGGTGGAATGTTCGACAGGATTGGAGAAGATTGACAAGAGAAAGATATATCACATCAATATGAACTCCCTGCGAGTGATTTCGCTATTGAATAGTGAGCAGCGATCCCCTGATATGAGTGAGTAGAATGCCTTCTCAAAGCGTTGGAAGTTGTCCAATGAATCATTCATCAACATCGATAGCTCAGAGTAGAAGGAAACTTTCGAAAAATTCTTGGCAGGAAACGGATCATTGCAAGATTCTTTGTGGGGAGAAACTGTACAAAGCACTATGCCGAACTTTGCTTTCTGACAGAAGAGATTTTAGATCGTGTTCCATGAACTCCTCATGTTTCAACTCGTTCCCTTTCTTTCCATTCTAACAATGATCCGAAGAACAATTTTCAGCACATTTTCTCATGATTTGTGACGAGATCTTTTGGGTAATAGTTTCCCTCTCACTGCTCAGTATACTGTGGGAGAATCAAGCAAACCTCGTTGTATCCACTGAATTTGGACACGATGATTACTTGCGTCTTTGAACTCGAATCGCATTTTCTGTTGCGCCAACAGACCCTGGAAGTGAAGAGAACGCGAGCCTCGGAGCTCAATGAATAGTTTCCCAAGTATCATACTCGCATAGCATGTGATTTGGGTATTTCACGATGCTCTCTCAGAATATGGAGCGAACATACTTCAAAAAAATTATCAGATCACATACCACGTTCTCTTTTCGTTCTTCATCAAAATCCACGATTTTGCAGGGGATAACACAGGGTGCTGTAGAAGAAGCAGGGTAACCAGCGCTGTCTCCACTGAATTTCACTGATCAGTCCAATGATATGTATGGATTTCTGTACCGAAATAACAGTTTCTGTCACGCTCGTAGACCCTGAAAGTGAGAAGAACCCGAGTTTCGGAAGTCTCGAAAAATTTTTCCAAGTACCACGCTAACATAGCGTGTAAATTGGGTGTCTCGCGATGCTCTCTACAAGTTATGGAGTCAATATGAACTCGGGGAGAAATTGTCCGATCACAAATTTCGTAACTTGTCTGTCCTTTCAAAAATCCACGAATTGCCGAGAAATTGAACAGGATAATGAGGGTAGAAAACACCTCCGCTTGCCCACTAACTTCTTCTAGATGGCTTTGATGATAGATGAGAAATTTTGATCCAAAAAATCATTCTCTGCCGCGCCGGCAGACTCTGAAAGGGGGAAGGACGCCGGCATCGGAGCCCGAAAGTGATTTTTCACCGCCCTCACCTCAGAATTGGGTGATTCTCCTTTTTTTGCGCGTACCGTCTGGATAAAGCTCCGTCTGGATGAAGCTCTAAAAAGCAGGTGCCGAGACGTAAAACTAAGAGATTGAGTTTTTTTGCGCGTAGCCATCTGGATAAAGCTCTAAAGAGCAGGTGCCGAGACGTAAAACTAAGAGATTAAGTTTTTTTTTTTGCGCGTACAGAGACCAGCGCGGCCTAGTAGATAAGGTCCTGGTCTCCCACGTGGGAGGCCAGGGTTCGAGTCCCGGCCGGCACCACTGGGATTTTTTCTCATGTGCTTTTCACGGCGGTCTCGGTGGTTTGGAACCCACCTTAAACTGTAGGTCCCCCTCACCGAGGTGAAATCGGTAGTTGGCAGTTGCTGAAGCGCTGGTTGAGCGTATCTCAACCCCACGCACGAGGGTGTCGTCTGGATAAAGCTCTAAAGAGCAGGTGTCGAGACGTAAAACTAAGAAATCAAGTTTTTTCGCGCGCACATGGGTACCATCTGGATAAAGCTCTAAAGAACAGGTGCTGAGACGTGAGATTAAGAGATTTCCTCTTCTTGTGGCTCTTGTGGTGAGGAATATCACATTACTCCCGGCGGGAGAGCTCGTCCGGGTTCTTAGGACATGTATCCCTCGCTGCGCTGGGTCGACAACAAGTCCTAGGGCCCGAACTCGCCTCCCGCCTTCAGTGATGTGACCTACTATTTCCAAGTGCCATCCTAGCAAAGCTTGTGATTTGAGGGGCCAACAATGCTCTCCTTGAAATATGGAGCCAATGAAAAGTCGATGAGGAATCATCAAATCACGAGGCGCGCGATTCACCCTATTTTCTCTCAAAATACACGAAAATCCACAGAACTGAAAAGTTCTGATGTGCGGAAGTCGCTAGGCCACTGTCATCTGTGCCAGCGCTTGCGGTCTGCCTTCCCTAAATTGCTCCGTTCGGCGAACATGTACACCTTGCAGGTCCTTGCCATGTCCATTTTGCCAAGGATTTGACGCTTCTGCCACTGTGCAGTTAAGCAATTATGAGATATGAATGTATCTTGTTAGCCCTGAGGATGACAGCATGGGAGTTGTCGAAACGTCGGCGTTAAGCCAATAAACAGTCCGAGACACCCATGTATTGTCATTTCACCCAGAAAAATTCCTACAATCGGACATACATTTGAGCTCTATCGAAATGAGGGGGACTTGACTTTCTGAGCTCGGAAAATTATATCCTTGAGCTCTATGAGTGTACAGCATCTGATTCGTGTTTCGTGATGCTTCCCATAAGTTCGGGGGCCGATAATATATCAACAAAAAAGTCATGTAAAAACCCGCTCTTCCTGTCTAAAATCCATGAAATTCTCCTGACATGCTCAAGCTGATGCAAAAAATGCAGCGCAAGCCTCGCCGACCTAGCAGAATTTGTGCAGATCGCTACGGCAATCCGCTGGCGTTTTTGTCACCAAGTGTTTGAGTACTTACTCATGAAGTGTATGATCGGAGACGGGAACACCAGGAGTGGACGAGCATTTTCAACTCAATAAATACAAAACGCGGGCAAAATAACTAAGACCCCAATTTATTGAACAAAAAAGTACACGCACGCGTGAGTGTGCTACCCAGCAAGACGCTGCTCCGAAACTGAACCGGAGAGGGACGGCTTCCCGCTCCCCTCCCGGCGAATCAAAATTCGTCACGCAGGACCAGATATAGATATGTAGAATCAAAATGAATGTATAAAAAATAAGGGTTGAATGTAATTATGACATTATAATCAATGATCATAATAATAATAATAGCGAAGTGGCTTCACGCAATCGCGAACATTGCCCACTTCAATTTCGATTGCTGTAGAAGAATTGATGGATTCGGAAGCAGGAGAGAGATTCCAACAGTCCATGGTATATCCAACTATGGATTTCACTTTCCAGTCTGGATAGGAATAGATGATACACTAGTCACTGGTCACTTGATTCGCTGACAAGCATGACAAGCTTGTGAACAGGACACTGGAACTGTGATGAGGCCGTCTTGAGAGTAACAACTCGCACATGGCCATCGGCCCCAGGGCGCGTGGCAAGCACGCGAGCGAGAGGCTATCTAGTTGGCGGAGTCTTGTCTCCCTCGATGTAGACGATGTCGCCAACCTTAATCTCGGGCATGCTGCATGCCCACTTGCCGCGTAGCTGCATCTTCTGCATGTACTCGCTGGACCAGCGAGACCAGAACAGCTGCTGCAATTGTTGCACGGCTTGCCAACGTGCCATAGGGAGAACATACTTATCTTTCAAGTCTTCTTCTGGAACGATGTAAGATCCGGATTAGATCAAAGAATGAGATAGACACAGAGGCTTCAAGTCTGCTGGATTGTCTGATAGAGGAGTCAGGGGTCTCGAGTTCAGGATCAATTTAATTTGACATAAGGGTGTACAGAGCTCTTCAAATGTCAAAATTCCTCCTCCAATCACACGTTTCAGGTAGAACTCCGCCGATTTTACGGCTGCCTCCCAAATGACACCGGAGTGAGGCGCGGACGGAGGGTTGAAAGGCAATGTGGTGAAATCGTTTGCGAGAGAATCATCTACTTCTTTGCTGAAAATAGATGCCTGTCTGAACATTCTTCTCAAGTCAGAATCGGCACCAACGGAAGTTGTGCCCTGGTGGCTGTACAATTCTGTGCATTGCCCACGTCTGGCCGTGAAACGGCAAAACGCTGCGATGAATGCACTTGTTGAGTAGTCAGAAACAATCTCCAGATGGACAGCGCGAGTACTCATGCAGATGAACACTGCAATGTAGCCTTTGTGCAAGGCGTGCCCACGTCCACGAGGAGCTCTCACCGCAATGGGTCCAGCATAGTCCACGCCACATCTAGCGAATGGAAGTGAAACTTGAACTCGACTTGGTGGCAATTCACCCATTAGCTGATGCACTGTGGTGGCTCTGTGTCGAACGCACACAGGACATGGATGAACTACTTTTCTGATCACTTGTCTGCCTTTCACGATCCAGTACTCATTGCGCAAGGTTGTGAGGGTAATTTGAGTGCCACCGTGTGAAGTGCGGTTATGGCAACACTCTACGACTGCTTGAGTGAATGGATGATCTGAAGGTAAGATCATAGGGTGCTTTCGATCAAATGAGAGTGCGGAGTGATCTCGTTTTCCCCTTACTCGTAAGATTCCATTTACCAACAATGGTGATAGTTTGCGAAGGTGATGAGATTTAGCAAGAGACTGTCCTCTCTTGAGCAGACGAATCTCTTCCGCACAGGCGAGCTGCTGGATGTGGTGAACCCATGTAGTTTTCGCTATTTGTTTCTCAGCTGAAGTGAAGTAACGACTGCTGACTTCAACTTTGAGCCACGGCTGTTGGATTATCCAGTCCGAAGTGCGTTCGGTCGTAAAGAGCCCTCGAGTGACCTTCGACAAGAATCTCAATTCATAGCACGTGATTTTCATGAACTGCAAAAACGACAAATTCTTCGAAAGGAATTCGTCCGAAGAAGACGTGCCCTTCTTGACAACGACATTCATACAGCTAATACTTACACTATTCACTGGTTGATTAGAATCGAGCTCTGGCTCGATAGTGTCAGCATTTGGAGGCTGACCAGATTCTACTGGGATCTTTGGAAGTGGCCATTGCTCCCGCGGCATGGAGAGCCAAGGTGGCCCAGAGAACCACAGTGTACAACTAGCAAGTTCATCTGGATTGAGACCAGGAGAAGCGGTAACAGCTGAATTGTCTCTAGGTCTGAAATAGCTCCGAGGAGCTTTAGGTATCAAGGTCATGATACTGGAGCATCGGTTTTATACATACGTAGGCTACTTAGCAGGATGTTCTTGAAGCCAACGTAGAACATCCTTCGAACCTGTATGACACTCAGCAGTAATCGATCTTACTGTTTTTCTGTAGTCGACTGAATCTCTTGCCCATTTCTTGAGCCAGAATTTGAGCACTTGAGAGCTCAAATCGCGAAGCTGCTATTGAGTTGAGAGGGGCAACACAAGTTTTGGCACCAATCAATCGGACTAGGATCTTGTGACTGGATTCAACCCGCAAACACAATACTGCCGCAATTGCCAGTTCTGAGGCATGGCAAAATCCGTGAAGTTCATATAGAGCAGGCTCCAAAGTATAACCAAGCCAACGAGGTATTTTTATGGGAGCAAGTTCCGTCAGTGGGCTGTACCAGCGAAGCTATTGAGTGAGATCTTCCTCGTCGGGGGATTGATCCCAACCATATTTTTTAGTCCACAGCTTTTGCATAAATATTTCGGAGGTTATGATGACCGGGCTGAGCCAGCCGAGGGGGTCGTAAGTGCTAGCTATGCGCGCAAGCACTTCACGCTTTGTCCACCTTTTACTATGAAGTCGTTTGATGTTGGTGAGTTTGAATTCATCCTCAACAAGATACCACTGTAATCCTAATACTGAGAATACAGAGAGTCCATCAGAATCAATTTCGATTGAGTCTGTTAAGAGATTGGGGACAGACTTTGATGGCGCGATAGCATCGGGCGGGAGCCATTCAAGCAGAGAGCGATCATTGGCAATCCATTTTCTGAGATTGAACCCACCTTTCTCACAACAATCATACGGCTGCTCCTGTTTTTCAAATGCATCGACCAAGGGATGATCACCTTAAACGGTGTCGTCCATATAAGTTTCCTCCTTCAGAGCTTCGGCCCCTCGAGGAAAGGGATGTTTTTCGTCACGCGCCAACTGCACGCGGACGCGATTTGCCTGATAAGGGCTAGGCGCATTGCCATATGTGATTGTGTTCAGATGGAAAATAGGAATTGATATCGTACGAGAATGTCTCCATGAAATAGATTGGGAACGCCGATCATCCTCGTGGATCCAAATTTGCCGATACATTTTTTCTATATCAGCAGTAGATGCAGATCGATATGCACGCCAGTTGAGGAGAAGATCGGGGATTTCGGGCATCAGATTAGGCCCAACCATGAGAGCATTATTGAGCGAGTTGCCACTCGAGAGTTGGAATGAGCCGTTAAAAACAGTTCGAAGTCACGTAGTAGTGCTGTTTTCTTTGATGACTTCATGATGTGGCAAGAAGATATGATCCGCAGTATTCATGGAGGATAAGCACTCACTGGAATGTGACATATGCCCCAATGTATCGTATTCAAGCATAAAATCATGGTACGTTTGAGGTAGCTTTTGATTTCTCTCAAATCGAGTTCCGAGTTCAAAAAGCAACGCTCTAGATTTCCGATAAGATTCATTGAAATCTTGATGAAGTAGGTCATACTTGAACGGTAACCTCACCGTATATTTTCCGTCAGTTCCACGGCTGTGAGTGTTGACGAAGTGGTCCTCATATTGTTGTTCTTCAAGAGTAAGTTGCTTCACCTCGGGTGACGACTCTTTTTGACGCTCAAACTGTTGTAGTTAGTCGTTGACTCGGGCGTCCACTGTTGTGAGCATGACGCGCGGGCATGCCGGCAACTCAGTGTTTCCAGACGTGGGCCCAGATAAAATCCAACCAAGCTTGGATTGTGTAGCGATCGGTTCATCAGAGAGCCCCCTCAAGACTGCTCTTTCAACCACCTGCGCACGAACAATAGCACTTAAGACTAAACAATGCGACCAGTGCGGTCAAAATCTTTTGCATTTGACGGACTTGGTTGCGGCACATATGATGTCAAGTGAGGCAAAACATACGCTTGGACAGGCATGGAGAATGGCGACTCAAATCTTGGCTGGATTGAGAATTCCGTGATCAACTTTGAGTACGTCGTACGCCCACCAATCGATCTCACGGGGGTAGAAATACGACCCCGATCTAAACTGAGCATTTGACAAAGCTTTTTACTCACAAATGAAGCTTGCGAGCATTGATCAATAACGACGCGAGCTAGCACTCATGTATTGTTATTGTCAGAAACATACACATAGGCAGTGGTCAACAAAACTGACGCTTCAGCCTTCGCTCCAGATTGAAGTGGCGTCAAATGATCTATCACGGGCTTGGGTTGTGAGCCCGATGAGCTGTCAGCACCAGGATTTGGTCTTGAATCTGTGGCATGAGGAGACAGCTGACCCGGATTTCTCTCAAAATGTAACATTGAATGATGGTTCTAAGCCGCATGTTCTTCATCTATAGGTCGAGGTGCATTTAGATTTTGCATGAGGACCGAGGCAGTTGGTGCAAGGTTTCTGGAACCCAATTTACTTGAAATCAAGAAAAGAAGTATATCATCCCATCCATCAGTGGGTCGATCAAAGGAATCTAGTACCATCAGAGCTTGATTTGTTCCATTCACAAATTTTCTAAGCTCAGAGGCAGATGATGAAGCCATGGAAGTAGGGTGAGCAAAGCTGATTCTAGCCCCGGACCTAGAGGAGGGATGAAACAACCCCAAAACCACCCCCAAGCCTACCCCGCAGATGTCATCCTGGGCGCCAACCTGGGTGGCATTTTCGGCGACCTGGGAATGACCTTGGGTAGTTATTACACAACATTGTGCAATGTTGTGTTATATTGTGCAACTTACAACGAAGTTGTAGTGAACAAAGTTGCGCTACCGCCTCTCAACGCTTCCGAGCCAGCCAATTGGCGTGCTCTCCGCGAGTAGGCTCCGCCCACCATCAGCTTCGTGAGCGAGCCCCTTCCAAGCAGTGCCTTCGCGAGCGGGCCCACGCCCAAACCGCGCTAGGCCCCACCTTCGCCATGCTTTCGCTGTGCGCCGCAGCTTGCTGCTGCACTTCTTCCTCACTCGCGGTTCCCAGCAGTTCAAGCTGCATCTCTGCCGCAGCTGCATCTCTGCCGCTCTTGTCTTTGCCGCAGCTGCACCTCTGCCACTCCTGCAGCTTGCAAGGACTGCAGGGGCATGAGCAGTTTGCGATATGTTTTGAATGATTCTTCGCTCAGCAGTTTTAGGAATACCACTCCTGCAGCTCGCAAGAGCTGCAAGAGCGTTAAAATTACCAGTTTGGAATATGTTTTAGATGATTTTTCGCTCAGCAGTTTGAAATATTCCATTAAAATATTTACGTTGAGCAGTTTGGAATATTTTCCTCTCAGCAGTAAGGAATATTCCGCTAAAATATTTTCGTTCAGCAGTTTCGAATATTTTCGCTCAACAGTTCGAAATATTTCGTTTTAAATATTCTCGTTAGAATATTTTCGTCAAAATATTTTCGTTAGAATATTTCCGTTGAGCAGTTTGAAATAATTTTTGCTCAGCAGTTATTCTTCTCTATTCATGAAGGAATGGGTAAATGAGAAACATTGGATATAAATTTGATACATTTATTTTTTTTAAATGGATCCGTCTACCACCTCCACATAATATCAATCTTTGGAAGCTGCGTTGAGCGCGAGTGGCTCACGACTGGAGAATACATTTCTCATTCAAAATCATATAAAAAATCATCAATATCATCCACTAAACTATCGTAAGCTAAGTCTAATGGATTAAGATATTCTATTTCTCCTATTTTATCATCGCGGTTAATCTTACCGCTACAAATACCTGTTGTTAGTATTAAATCTAATTTTTCCCTTGTTTCTTTCATATTCTCCTCTAGCTGATTGAATTCTTCGAATCGATAAGCTATTAGTTTTTCTAGGAAACACATATTCATAAAAGAATCGAAAGATGCTTCTATACAAGCAGTATCTGTGAATAAGCTGAAAGCTTTGAAGATTCCCATATCTTCCAATTCATACCTAATGTTTTCTCCCATTTCTCCGCTGTAGCTCTCGACCATGTTTCTGGAGAGTAGTTAAGTCTTGTTGAGAAGATTCGCCCACGTCTCGAATCCCATGCTAATTGTCTGTTTAGTCTTCACTGCTATCTCGAACGAGGATTTCTTCTCAATGAGCTGTATCACCAGCTCGTTCTGCAAGTTCCGGACGTAGTCCAGGGCTGTGTTCACCCCTTGTTCGTTGAAATGAAGAAGAGTTGATTACCCGATCAGAAATTGAGTTAGGTTCCCCGCGGGGGCCCCGCGGGGCTTGCCCCGAGTCTAGCGGGGCGCCCCACAGTGGGCTAAAAAACGGAAATTTCGGCAAAATTCTGATTCACCTGGGTATTGCTCCAACCGGGACGTACGATACGTCAAATTGTAGCCAAGACG
>JAPYYZ010001105.1:0-21214 GCA_030522705.1 Eretmocerus eremicus
TTGACCCGGTAAGGCTAAGATATTCTACTTTTACGAAAGAGATATTTTTTACGAGATCGCAAGAACATGTCCCCTTTTAGGCCAACCCTCTCACACACCCATAAGTATAGTCCCTGCAACTTTTCGCCATCCGCAAATGTCTCGATGTATTTGGAGTTCGGCAGTAGCCCTACAAAATGATCTGCGGTACCTCCCATTTCCATCATTTGAATTCGAGTTATGGCTATTTTACGTAGGTGATGAACATGGTCCATTTTTACTGAAAGTCTGCAAATGGCTTTTTTCTTCGTAAAATCGTGATTGCTCGGCCCCCAGGCGCGCTCAGTTCAGAGATCCTAGGGGTGGGCCTTGGAGGGTACATGAGCCTTCAAGGGTACGAGTACTTTACAGCAAAATTCAAAATCAATCCTATAAGGTGATCACTATCGATATTCATTTGCGTAATCTCGCCCAGCCCTCGATTCGGAATAGAAGTGGGGAAACCTGGTCCAACTTCTCTTGAGACGATTGGGATATATTTATCAAGAAAACTCAGTTTCTTACGAGTTAGCCCTTCTACAACTTGGGAAATGGCTTATTTTACCACTGAAATGGCTTATTTTACCACTGACCTCACGAGTTTTCCACTCTACCTACTCTGGGGTTTCTCGGATGTCGCATGCATGTTTTTTTTGTCGATTTTCTCGATGGAAGGCAATTTTAAGTGAATCGACTCAATGTGAGGCGCGACAGTGAAAACAGCAGTGTTCGGTACAAAAGGGGAAAAGTGTCAGAACTCGGGAGCCGGACCCATCCCACCCGACATTCGATCACAACTTCATGATCGCCTGGTCTGGAAAAGAAAGGCACAGAACTGTGGAGGAATGGTACTGTACCATAGGACGGATGATCAAAAAGTCGTATTCGAACGGTTGGACGTGACTGATGAGGGTCAAGACTTGAACGAGAATGACTAATATCGGCTTCAAGAAGGTGCTAAGGTTCGCGCGATATCAGACACCCCCGTGCTATCGCGGGCTATAAAAGTTGACTTGCAGTGAATTCGAGACCTCAAATTGAGAACAGATCGTCTCACACCGAAGAATTTGACAAAGCGCGAAGGGATCGCCTCAACAAACTCACAAGTCCAGTCCGCGCCCGATTGGAATCCCCAACGGCCTATACCGCGAGTCAAGAACAAACGATCCCGCGTAATCGCGCGAATTCGACGGAACGCCCGGTGCGAGAAACGCGACACAATACGCGGAACGAGGAAGTGGCGGGAAGGGCAGGATACTTGTATACGCGGGCTAGACAAATCACGCGCGAATCGAGCTGCAGGGAACGCGGAGAACGAGGGGGCAGGGAGGAGGAGGGGGGGCGCGAACCTCTGGAGCGTGCGATTTTGGGTGCGCTTATAATCCCGGTCGGCGTCACCCGGAGCGCCAGTCGCTAGAACCGAGAGCTCGAGCGGTCGCGCGCGCGGCCCCACCCGACCTCCAACCGGGCCAGACTAGACTCACACTGTATACCGAGCGAGCAGCAATCTGCCTTATCAAGACTCGCGAGTGTGCCCGTGTGCTGCAAGTGCTGCGCCCCGGTGTGTCGACCGGCACCGGTAAAGCCCGGCTCTCAGCTTCCGCTGCAGCCGATTTCAGCGGCAATATCGGGCAGTTTTGCAGGTGAGATAATAACGCCCGATGCAGAGCCGCGCCTCGGACGAGCCATCATGGCGCCCCGAGAGCTCTCCGCTTCTGCTTCCTGTGCCTTTCTTCTTTCTATTCTCGTGTACAGAGCCGTGTGACTCCCTGCGCGCCGGCTGATATGGCCGTTGGAATTAAAATTCATTGGTCCTGAAGAAAGAAGGTGGTAATATCGTGTATTTCCACTGCGGTCAATCTGCGAGCGTGCGATTCTCAGCATTGACATTGAGGCTGATCTCTGTTTCTAAGAGCCAGGCCCCCGAATTTCTTGTACTTCTATGTGGCCCATACACACGTACACGCGAAAGGATAGACCTTTTTTTGAATAGCGAGGCAGGAATGGCTCCATGCAGATCGTCTCTTGCATCAGTTTTGAAAGAAGCACGTGCATAGTCGGACGCAATCGATCGAATCCAACACTTTTACGGATGCAGGGTTGTATAGCGCTCGCATTTGATTACGGGTGTATATGGCGGACGCAACCGTTACGTAAGACGAGGTACCTGTGCAGACCATTGCCGGTGAATGGGTTCCAATGCAAACCACCTCTTCCGTCCAGTGCAGTGAGACCATACAATCATTTTTGCAAGCTCCAAGCTTTGTGGGCCGAATCGGTGAAATCCGCAGGATTCGAAAAACGCGCCAACTCGCAAGCAATATAGCTTTCTACTATAGTTCGGTATACTTATAATATATGTTCTTCGGATGAAAATTTTGGATATAAACTTTTCATTGTTGGTTACTTATAATATATGTTCTTCGGATGAAAATTTTGGATATAAACTTTTCATTGTTGGTGGAATTGCGAACATGTTATTTTTGAGAAGTTGACAGTTCACAATCGACAAAATATTTGCACTTTAAAAACCGTATGATCTTAAATAAACCTTTACCGACCGGTTATGACACTGTGCGGTCATGGAATGAATAGAAAATTATTTTCTAGTTTCTTCGATCACAAAGAAACAAGAATTTCACCGTTCACAAGAGTCGTGTATTCGAATTTCGAAATTCTAGATTAGGAATGTGTTTCGCTATCGACGGCCGAATAGCTATATAGAATCCTTGTCAACATCATTCGTTTAGTGCAGTTATAAAATGCAAGCATTTCAAGACGCACCCCCCGCCCATGCAATATATAGACTACCGCGCACTCGAGATCGGGTTAAAAATCGATTCCAGTCTTGGCTATCATACTCGCACTCGGCTTACATTGCAATAACAATTCAGCTGAGTCGCGTCACGGACCAACAGAGTGTATAGAATCATATAATGTCACGCCTCCGAATTGATTCTCGCAGAGCTTTGGAAATTCGTTCCTCGTGATCGATCATCGGTGAAAAATATGCTTGCTCATTCATCGTTCGTTTCAATGTCTTTGTACAGCTGGGAATGCATCAACGTTATCGTTAATGTGCTTCCATACAAGCACAATTGTTAACCCGAGTGCCTATTGGCTACACACCAACAAGTTATTTGACTATATGCAAAGAGAAAGTAACGGAGGCTTGAAGTTTCCCAAACTCTCGTCAAACACCTGCCACGTCGTTGATCGATCAAGAACGAGGTCGAAAAACAGATTCGCAAAGTTTCACGAGAATCAATGGCTCGCGAACCTAAAGGAGATGCGCACGCGATTGATCGAGCGATTTCGATGCCGATGAAATACTCAATTTGACGTATCTAATTTGATGTAGAGGGAATTGTATAGTTCTTTGTGGGCCAAGTATGCGCGCCCGATGGAGCCGCGTCCTCTAGATCCAACGGAGGGAATACCTATTATGCGTCTCGTTCGTCGAAAGAATCCTGTGCTGAGGATTCGTGGAAAGAAGAGAACACGGCGATAACGGGGTATATTATTAGTCCTGGCTCAACTGACCGTGCGAAGCAAATGCGAGGGGCAGATATGACACCTCAATGGTTCTAACACGCCGCGAAAATCTCGAGGAATCCACAGTTACCTATACTTAGATGACCATCATAGAGAGAATTATTTGATCGGGTGGGGGAGGGGGGAGGGGAGGCACCGCGCAACGACCGTGGCTAATCTCGCGTAACGAAGCGTTTCGAGAGATCAGTGCTTGCGGATCGCTCCTGCCGCGACGTCGAGCGCCAAGTTGCATTTTCGGCTCGAGCTCGGATGTTAAACTCACAACAAAAAGGAAGCTCGCCGTTGAATCTGTAATCGTTGCGACGGCACGTGGATAGTGGTGCAGTGGTATCTAGGAATCCTAGATTCCGGCGTCGGACTATTTCGTGTAATACTTGGAATGAATACGCAGTAGGCGAAGGATGACGGCCTCGGAGTCAACGACACTGCGAAATTTTCGTGCTACTGCTGCAGGAGGCAGTCCGGCCTCCACCTCGTCATCGGCTGATGCATCGCCGGATTGTTGCGCCGGCTGTAAATAAAAGCCGGGCCACAAGCTGCAGACAGAGACCGGAGGCAAGTCGATCGCGGACGGACGCTTCGGGTTCCACGAAATTTCTTTCTTTTCCACGTTAGCTGCTGCATTCCATGGAATTCGAGTGTTGCCGCTTCGTCGCGTCGTACTCGCATTAGCTTTCGGTTGTTGTAAACATTGAACTAATACTCAATTCGGAGTTATCTTTGTGATTGAAGATAAAGAGCGAGCTGAAGAGAGCACTCTCTTTATTTTCTCGCTCATATTATTTACTCCACGCGTTATTTTTCAGTGGAGACGAAACGAACACTGTCGCTCTCATATATATATACGAATTCAGGTTCAAGTTTCGTAAAGAGGGTTCTCGGAACTCGCTGTCAATTAATTAACGACGTATCTCGGCGCGTCGATCAACCATAAACGTGATCCAATCCAATTCAAATTGGAGCTGTGAGGCTCTTGCCGATCTTGATTATTTCTTTACTTTTTCATCGCACTCTTTCAGACATGCTTGAAAAATTAGAGTTAGATTTGACTCCTGTGCAGATTCAGATATGGCCGCTACGATAGGTAGTATGAAATAACGCGAGTTTTTAAAGAATCATTGAAATTTTGTAGCTTTGCTTCAACTAAATACTACGAAATACTACTTACAAGATTCCGAGAGAATGATCCGGAGACTATTCACTCGTCGATTGAAATTGTTTAGGCAATAGAAGAAGTAGTTTTTGGAATAAATTGAAAACATTCTGCACCAGAAAAGTTGTAACTGTCAACAGAAGTGTCTTAGGGATACGATCGATAGAATTCCTCACTTATCGCTCATTCCGCTCATACGAAACGTGCAAATCATGATATCGTAATAAGATGCAAGTATTCAACGACAATTTTACCTGTGCTTGGATATGTAATATGGAAGTGAAATCTCAATCGATCAAAGGCTAATGAAGTGTGGCTTTCTCGTAATGCGTGATCGAAGCGGGAAAATTAATCACGCCACTGTAATGAAGTAAACTCGTTTTCACCTCTTCTGAAATGATACCATGACATTAGAAATAATTGGCTTTATCGTCACAGAGTGAAATGAAGAGTTAATACAGACCAATTACACAAGAGAACGAAGGAACAGAGGAGGAAAAATATGCATTCCATTCAATAATATTTTTTCTTACGTAAAATTCTGCGTACGCAGCATGGTAGTATATCTCTCGTGCGTGATAAGTCGACGTGACGTCACACGGTAAATAAGTATCAGCGTTTGAGCGTGAATGGAGCGTGAGTTATCGCTGACACTTTGAGACGAACTTATGACCGATCATTGCACGAAAACGCGATGCGTGCGCGACGATATAACACAGGTATCTGGAAGTAAACTCTATACATCTCGCTCGTGCCAGCGAAAATGACAGAAATACCTACGGCATCGGGAATTGCACACTGCCCGCAAAAAGCGCGGAAGAGCGAGATGATTTTCCATTATAGCGTTTCCATAGTGACCGCGCCGAAATCGGATGCAGCAGCAGCAGTCGGTCCAATCTGGTCCAATCATAAGGGGCAATAGCCGCTCATGTCAGCAAACAATGCACGCAACAAATGCCTACATGGCACTATGAACCCTGTGTTGGTACACACATGACGACCGGCAATATACCTAATGATCTGTTGCAATTTAGATAATTCTTGGCAATGACATCTTGTGTATTCGTAATTGAGTAGGCGTTGATCAACAAGGCCGTGAATCACTGACACAATCAAACGCCGGCACAAAACTGTTGAGTCTCCCATTATAGTGACACGTACTCACTTTTCCTTCATGCAACTCGACTTGAGTACATCCACCGAGGCATCCACGAACGAGCTCGTGTAAATCTGGATCAACACTCCATCGCTGTAAATAAAAACTTCCCGACCGTCGTCTGCCCTCATGACATGCGCTTCCGCGATGCGCAGCTGTAAATTTTGAGGTTATGGAGATGCTCTGCAAGCTCGCACCGCTCATCTCGCATTGCGTGGCTTTTAGTCGGGCCCGTGGGGCGACCGCGGGCGAGGTCGTGATAGAATAAGAACCCAGTGCCCGTCGTGCGGGAGTGCGAGTGAGCTCATCGGCTTCGATAAATATAAATAAAAAAGAGCGGCAGCCTTGGCTGCACTTTGCTCCAGAGGCGAGCGCGTACCTAGATGCGCCCGCGGTGCTGACGAAACTCTTGGCCAGGAGCCGCGACTGTCCCAGTTTTCGGGTGCGCGACGATACGCCTTTGGAAAAAAACTCACGCTCCGCGATCTTATTTATAGAATTTCACGAGAGATTTTGCACCGAGGCCTGCATCTGCGGTGCTCGCGCGGCGTGTACACTCAGCTCTTGCCTCGTACCTACAGTTTATTGTACAACCCATTACTCACTATACTCTCTCAAAGAATTGCGCCCCAATGAACGGCTCCAAGAGCCGCCGTTGTCAAGGAGTGCTCGCGCGGAAGATTGGAATGCGGTGAGCAACAATTGTGTCGTACGACTGGGTACCTATTGTTTGTCAACACTCGCCTCGCTCTCTCCTCGCCCTGCACCGGACGCTTCTTACCTAATCCTCTAGTAAACTTCGAATCTGGAATCAGTTTTCTCTTTTGACCCATTTTATACGAATTTTTGTTTGTTGTCTAGGTAGCAAAAATATGTTCCTTAACTCAAATTTTGTCTTTGAATTTTTCAAGAGGCCTAAAAGTTGGATTTATTCCAGAATCTTGTGGAATTACAAAATTTGGCAGAGTTGAATAGTGTCTTGCTTATGATTGTTTTGAGAAGAAAAGTTGTTGGCCATGGCACTCATATTTTTGACTCGGCCTCTGCTTACAAATGCAAGATTAGTGAATGCAAAGTGAGATCTAAGTGAGAGCAAATGTGAGATTAGTGATTTTATCATATCTTTCTAGTCTTAGCCATGACTCACATCATTGTTTTGTTCTTTGATGATCGATTTGTGTAATCAGTGACATTTATCAAATGAAATTGTATATTGTATTGATTCCTCATCTCATCAAATTCTGCTCAATGAGAAGTCCTCTCTGGGAAGCTTATAATATCCGCAACTCAGCAGTCATTATTATTGGATCTTCCTTGATGGCAAAATCTGCTCATATTGATGAAAATTTTCAGACAATCTCTCCAAAGTTTTGAATCATTTTCTTTCATTGACTAATTGATAACTGTTTTAATGTCAAAACTATGTTTTGAAATGATGACTTATCCTTTCTGTGCTGCTAAATTGAATCAATTTTCTCATTGAACTTGTTTCAGGTGATCAAAGATGGCACAACATTTTGTCACAGTTTGTGTTGTCTGTGTACTGTGTGCAGCACACACACCATGCTGTGCCCATGCAACATTATCACCAGTTTCCAACCTTGGTGACTTATACATGAACAAGAGACTTGATAACAGTGAAAATTTATTATTATCTCGGTTAAACCACTCTAAAATGACCAAGTGGAAAAATGATGACACCAAAAATTCCGAAGAAATGAAGAATTATGAAGGATTATATGGTGAAGTGCCTCCTGATAGTGCAGAAGAATCAAGATATGTCCCCTTGCCAAGTAAACACTTGACACAAACTTATAAGAGTGATGCTCAAAATCTTTGGAAAGCAGAGCCCTTAAGACAAGTGGATGACGATGATGACAAATGGCAAGAGAATTTCAAAGGAACAGAGCAAAACCATGAGCAGTTGAGAACAAAAAGGAGTCCTCAACTCAATCAAAAATTTTTTGTGAAAGAAATTTTCAAACACTATGGTGATGGTGAGAAAATGACAATGGAAGGATTTGAAAAGCTGATGAAGAAAATGGGCTTGTTTCAGTCAGATCTCAAAGTCAGTGAACAAGAGATTCATAGCATAGATAGTAACCAATCTGGAAGTGATTTAGGTAACTGAAAAACATTCCTTGATTCTTTATGAGACTTGATGAACTCTTGACTCTATGAATTTTGATTGAGCTAAGAAAGGTGAAATACTAGATTGAAATGCATCTACATGTTTGATCCGATGAACATTTAAAATTTTTCTCTCTAGAATTCATTGATTAAGTTCATTTGGAAGAAAACAATTGATGATAGTAGAAATTTTTCCTTGAATTAATTGTAAATCTTTGGATCATATCTGGATAAGTTGCAGTTAATGCATTAATGCACTGTCTCTCTTGAAAAATTTAAATCCAATTTTCCAATTGATTCCCAGTTACTATTGACTAAAGGTTTTTGAATTCAAATCTGTACCATATCTCTTCTCAATTCATACATGAAATACAATAACATGAATGTACTTACCAATCTCCTCATGCATAGTATTCAATTTGAATGCGAAGTGATTAGTGCCGCATTTCAAGTGATTGATTTTGGCCCAAGTCATAGGCAAAGGTCTAAATTACCACGAGAAAATGGAAATCACTCCGCGTGAGAGTCGAATGCTATATTATTCGATGAACTGTGCGAAAAGGAGGTCGATGACCCGTACGCAAAGTCAACATTTCCGCGTGGTACATTGAAAAACTTATGATCAGCATAACAAATGAGCAGAATCATTCGACATCAGAAAACTCTAGCAGTAACTATTTGACTACCCAACTTCAAGGCAAATGAGAGTTGAAATTGATGCTAGACTTGTTTGATTGAGTCAGTGTTTTCATCATGTCTTTTTGTTGAAGATATTTATCTCAACACTTGATTGATGATAGTTTTATTCAATATCTTTCTCTTTAACTCTTTTTAGCTAATGTCAAGAAATCACCAAGTAGTAAAGGTGCATCCCGTGCAGATGACGCAAATTTAAAACAAAAAGTGAGTATTATTTGGTTCATCGTTCAAATAATTTTTCCATCAGAAAAACTATTATTTAAGAGTACTTTTTGAAAAGAAAAAATCTGATTGGGAAACCGCAAAAACTTTTTTCTTTTTATATGTCAGAACACAGATCACTTAGAAATCATTTATTTCACAAAATTCCTTCAAAAGCATGAGAGAACAGATGAGCTTAGACGATACTCCGGGAGTCGTAAACATGGGACGAGTTTTTTCGGCCTTTAATATTCTAATGCAGCGCAGCTATGGATCCCCGCAAAATAAAACGCTTCACATTTGAGGATTTCTCCAATTTTAACTCAATTGCAATTTTTCCGGGTCCATTCTCTTTGTTATTCAATTATCTAATGATTCATGTTTTGGATTTGTAAAACATTTGATACCACAAGCGATAAGGACAATATTTTTGTAAATAATTACCCCTCATGATAAACAATTGTCACCATCATCATTGTCAACAATCATTTCGCCAATCTGACATGGCGAGTCTTTTCATAGTTGGCTCGATAGTTGGATAAGGACGAAAATGAGAGGTTGAAATAGAATGAAGCATGGAGAGACGTATGACGGAACGTCACGTGTTTTAGTTACTCTGAATTTCCATTTTGCTACTCTGAATTTACACTGTTGTGCAATGTTAATTCCCGATAAAAATCGTACAAAAGATTAATATACATATAGACTTTCTACTGCAGTTCATCGTGTAAGGAAATATGAATGATGATATTCTAAGTATTCCGCGTATTGGCATACAACTATTTTTATTAGAGCCAAGCTAATCACGAGCCTTAGGAACTATTTTTTCCGTAAAATGACTAGCTTTGATCGGCTGTGTGTAAAAAGCTGTCGATAAGCCGTGCCTGAACTCGATTTCCACACTCCCATTGAAAAATCATAATCACTCAATCCATCACATTGATACTTATTGTCAGTTAGAAATGCGAATTTTTCTATAATCGCTCATCGATCAAAGGCCGCATCTGTATCTTACACATTGTACGTAATGGCTCACGACTGCGTGACGGTAACTGTTCTCGATACGTGTATTCGATTCCTCGTTGATTTATCTTGCATGCAAAATTTTGATCTCATTCAACTCTGTGTTAGTGATAGCATTACCCTAAAAGTTGCGTTGAATGCATGTAAAAGCTCTAATTTCCCGACGTTGAGCTCAATTTCTTTTGAAATAGAATCATACCATACTTCAAAAAAGTAGCTCCAGACGCATCTGTGTATTAGCACAATACATCACTGCTCAAATTTTCGAAGTAATCCATGGTGAATTCAGCGGTTGGATCAATCGATAACTGCAGCTTTTAAACAATCCTTTTTGAAGGACGTTTATGGACCTCTCCAAAATTTTGCACCGAAATGCATTTTACCAATGCACATACACGTCTAGAGCTACTTTTTCGAATTATTGTTTACTTTTATTTTGAATCAATTCATTATGAATATCGTTGAAGTAGAGCACTTACACGTTCTCGATGAACAAATGCATAGTGCTCGAAATATTTTGTAAGTTCAATCGTTTTTTTCAGTGTATGAGCAGTCAAGAGTTGCTGAGCACGTTATCAGATGACACGACGTACACGTCTTCGGCGAATAAGAGCGATACAACACTACCTGACTGGTTGTTTGAGCGTATATGTCCAGCGCTTGTTTATCAGTTAGCTGTTGTACCCGCGTCAGATGGAAATGAATGCTTTCATATCTCAAAGAACACACACAGGCCCTTTGAGATTGACATTCATGAAACGGAAGATTCAACACGCAACATGTTTCAAGGTGAACCTCAATTAGTCTATTTTGAGACGCCAGTTGAGAAAGTTCTTGAACAATCAATAATCTCTCCTTGATTCTTTTCTAGTATGGATATACTCCACCGTGAGCATACTAATTATAAGCTTGTGTGGCCTTCTGGGAGTTGCTGTGATACCAGTTATGGGCAAAAGTTACTATCAACAGTTGATACAATTTTTAGTTGCTTTAGCTGTTGGCACTCTTTGTGGAGATGCTCTCATTCACTTATTACCTCATGTGAGTATTTTGCTTAAGCAGTTTATCTTCTTCCATCAAGTGATCAGTAATGTTATAATAAGGCAAATCGCTTATACATTTCATCTGGTTTACTTGAGCATCTATCTATTTGTGTGACAGCGCGACGTGTCAATGCTTAATCAGATCAATATCAATTTCAAGTGAAATCGTGTTGAAATTGAAAAGAATTATCAGTAGCGCAGCATATTTTGATGGTGTTTTCACCTCTATCCATTGTTAACCGACATTCTTCAACCAAAAACCCGACTTGCTACCTGTACTGCTTTGTCTTCCTCTGATCATGCTCATATTTCAATAGCTTTCAGTGATTCGCGCTCAGATTGAAAATTGACTTGATTATTCACAGGCCATGGCATCAGATTCAAAACATAGTCATTCACATGAACTTAGTCACTCGCATTTATCAGTAGATCATGACGCTCATGATACAAATACATGGAAAGGATTCGTTGCAGTCTTGGGTTTGGTTTTATTTTTCTTCACGGAGAAGGTGTTGAATATGATTGCTGAGTGGAGAAAATGCAATCAAGACCGTAACAAAGTGAGTAATCAGTTAATCTTCTAGACTGCTTTCTAGAATCAATGAAGTCTAATCATTCAAATCTTCTGTCTCATAAAATCTAGATACCGGCTCGTGTCAGAGTTATGAGAGAATCTGACGCTGGAAGCAGTAATACTGTGGGTGAAAAACTATGCAAACACAAATATCCTACATATCCGTATTGTTATGGAGAAATTTCAACTGAAACTCAGGGTGAGTTGTTTATCAACTTATATGCGTCTCTACGTGTTCACGATACTTACCAAATACTCCATCTTCCGGTTTACACTATATATTCTACGGCATGTTGACAGTTCTCGGCTCATGCAGAGCGTTCGTCAAAAATCAACGAGTGTAACTAACTCTACCATTTGTCCGATCGAGTCTCATTTTTGTAAGAACGGGTACTCTTGCATCGATCAAGTGAACACAGATTCGTCGAACAAGATTTACATGCAATTTTTACATTCAAAAATCAATCAGAGAATCGAAGTCAATGTATGGAATTTGACATGCCGAGCAAAATAGCCGCGCATGATGATATCGTCCTCAAAGCGATAATTTTTTCATAATCCATCTTCTAGTCGCAATAATTTCAATATTTCAACAGAACTTCAAAAAGTACATTTCAAGTCCTGAGATAGAGTAAACTCGTGATTCTAATTGTTGTTGTCAATGAGATGAGATTTAGTGCTCGCGGTGTTGTTCCAAATGCAAGTACGGCGAATTCAAAAAGACGGATATGCCACCTTTCATTGTTTCGATTGAAGCCTGAGAATATTGTATCTCATTGATTCTTTCAGAAAATCTTCACATTCACCAACACAACCTCAATGAGAAACCACAAATTATTGAAGAAGAGAAGCCACTAACTTGTAACTCCACAAACTGTAATACAATTTCCAATAAAATAATCCCAGATAATTTGAAGAAGAAAATGAACGAAGATTGGAAATTGGATGATGCTGTGATAACTGATAAAAAACTCATAGATGGCTCTGATGTACCATTAAACGACACTGAGACTTATACTGTGATTATTAGAGAGCATGAAGTCAACCATCACGGGCACGGTCATACGCACAGTAAATGAATTTTTAACTACAATATTATTGACGACGAAAATACTTTTTCTGATTTAATGAGTCTAAAAACTTTATTTTCAGGTCATGTACATTCTACGCCTGATTCAATGTCAAACATTGCCTGGATGGTCATTATGGGTGACGGATTACATAATTTCACTGATGGCATGGCCATAGGTGCAGCTTTTTCGGCAAATGTAGCGGGAGGGTTTTCGACAACCATCGCTGTCTTTTGTCACGAACTGCCGCACGAATTAGGTGATTGAAATTCCAAACGACAACCATTACGGATTAGCGATTGCTTCCAGTTTCTTCATGGAGCTTCTTATATTTTTTCAGGTGATTTTGCAGTCCTTCTGAAAGCAGGCATGAGTGCCAAACAAGCTGTATTTTATAATTTACTATCGTCGATCTTATGTTTGTTTGGTATGGTGTTCGGAGTATTACTAGGTACTACACCAGCTGCCAGCAGTTGGATGTTTGCTGCTGCTGCTGGCATGTTCATTTACATTGCTCTTGTTGATATGGTTAGCATATTTTTCTCAAAAGATTTGATCAAAAGATTTTATAACGTTATTAAATCACTCATTCAAATTTTTTCTTTTCCCAAAATTTTAGGTCCCTGAGATGTCATCTAATCACTCCATAGCCCACGGAGCACATTGGCAATGTCTTCTCCAAGCATCGGGGTTGATATGTGGTTTTGGCATCATGCTTATAATTGCATTATTTGAGCACGATCTACAGCACATATTCAGTGACTAAATTGAATAAGTCTGATTTCTTAACGAAACGAGTTAGATTAAGTTCAATTATTGTTGTGAGCCCATGCCTACACGTTCAATTATGGTAGTTTTATATAATTAATTTTCGACTCGATTCTCAATTTGAATGCGCGATATGAGTGTACGTTCGAAAAGTTATTTCTACTTGTGAAAACTGAGCGTGAATGAGTGAAATATTACATTACTTCAGTCTCAAAAACGGTCATCATCGCAGCAATAGGCCCCATTTTGGAACGAATAGGCCAGTCCAATTAGTAAGTTGTAAGTAGAAACTTTCTGAAGGTCTACTCACGTAGCTTTCTGTCGTAAAATTTTCATTCATCCTCTTTCAAGCTCATCAGAAAAATTTGAGTGAATCCATTCTCGTAAATGTCAACTTGAAGAACACATTTCTAACTGACTGGAATATTGATAAACAAGGTAGGACTCTTCTAGTGCACACGAACAACTCAGCCAATAACGGCCATCTCCATGAATTGTCATCCCCATGTGTCGTGTGCATGTGAGTGTCCGTCAATGGGAAATCGCATGATACAACACTATTGAAGACGAGATGCAAGAGATGTTCGTTGATACCCCTAGGTACCAGGAGATTTTATTGACTATTAATTTGATTCTCCACATCAAAACACGAAAATAATGGAAGTGAGACTTCTAGGATGCTTGGTCAATTTTCTCATGGAGATGCTTTTTGAGATCCAAATTTTTATGTTTTAGAATATATCAAGTCAAAGAAGCTGTTTACTTGAGCCCGATTCTTTTTCAAAATTTTACACAGTTCAAAGATCATAGATGAATTGTATTTGCTGTCATTGAAAGGAACCAAGTTTCATTTTTGGGAGATTATTTAGTTTTCCATTACAGACATCCAATTAGCATGGTCGTGACTGTAAAAGATATTAATTTTAATCCAACAATGCCATTGTATTTTTTCACAATAGTACGAATCAGCGTTGAAGGGTTTTCATTGGATCAAATTCGTTAAAAAATGAATTTTCACGTTGTCGCTTGTTAAACACTCATGCAATATTTTCCATTATTTTGTAAGCTGTGATAAGGTATGTTCGAAAAATTCTTGGAAAGCATTTTCAAATAACGATGCAAACGTGAATACACCATAGAGAAGATATTATGCAATCTAATAACCTTTTTAATCTTGTGAATTCCCAGATTCTCATCGGCTTTAAAGAAATACAGGCTTGTTGAATGTTTCTAATAGCTCTCTAATTCATGTTTTTTCGAACAAATCAGGATGAATAATGAATAAAACGAGGTAGGTGTTCTAACTGATATCGACATTGCCACTCATTGCATACATGTGTTGGACAATTACTGTCCTAACTGAAAATGACTGTTAATCCGTATTATGAAATATTAACAGTTATTGAGCAAAAGATATACTCTGATCTAATCAAACAGGGACCGTTTTGAAAAGGCTTATTTCAAACTTTGTACATTTGGATAAATTGAAGAATGAGGATCATGATTGAGAGACAGATGGCTTCATCGACTATTTTTTTGTACTCAGAGCATGATCATAAAATTATAGAAAAAATTACCATCTTCAGATCGTTTCACTAACTAAATGTGTATGGTGTCCATCAAAATATTCAAAGAAGTGAATGTAGTAGCTCCACTACTTATTAGTTCCAATTACCAGATCTTACTGCAAAAAACACGATCAATCGACCTTGAATGAGTGATTTCTTATTCGTGGGTTGCAATGGATGAACTATTATTATTCATGTGTAGAGGCAGAGAATTGTATATATACACATGTATCTATATTTCCTTTATCTTTCAGAAAGATAAGAGGTTGAAAGCGTATTTTATAAGATTTTTCAGAAAAACTCGAGATATTGTGTTCTCAAAATTAGCTCATGCGTCTATTTCCTGATAAACTTTATGCTGTATCTGTTTCGAACATACATCTGAAAATGAAAAATAGCTTAAAAGTATACTGGCAGAGAATTTTGTGATGGGCGATGCGCATATTTCCGTGATGAAATTGTCAATGTCCATCAACTTATTTTCATATCTGTGTGTCCTCAAATTCTGTGATTGAGACAAGAATAGTATGTGGCAAGGTCAAGTGAAATATATTTTACAGGGTGCTCAAATAAGTTATTACATTCTACCGATTGTATATACACGCCCTACTATTCCAAGAATTTAAAAGTGGCTGAAAGAAGAGTCGTGGACTTGGTAAAAACAATTACTTTATAAAACTATGCAACAAATTATGTACATTTTAAAATCACGTATGGAACATGAAAGTCACAATTCAATTAATTTAATAAATGACAATATCATTTATGCAAGATATCAGATGTCTCTAATCCCTTTGCTTTGGTCATATGTACAATGTAGAGATGGTTAAAACACTCATCTTGGAAACTTTTTACATCGACACTAGATCGTCTTTATCGCTCATTTGTGCCGTAAGACTAAAAGCTGTATCCGTGCTAGCTTCACTGTTGACACTTTCATTGAAATGACTCTTTTTATTGACGACATCATTCATTTCGCGCATAATACCAGCCATATCGTCATCTGGATCAATATCTTGCGTATTTCCAACGACATCAATTTCCATCTTGTTTTTTACGGGAATCTCGGGAACAGGCAATTTTTCCTCTCTCACCTGGAAAAAGAATTAATTTCCCTGAACTACCAGAAATGGAAATGAAAATAAGATGTAATCATTGACATACCTTCAGTGGTTCTAGTTCTATTTCACTAGGCAGTTGAGCATGAAATACACAGTTAGTATCAAAGATTACAGGCACTGGCTCATGGCATGGCATATCAGCTTCCAAAGATCCACAAGCCTTGAACAATACTTGATTCTGGTCCTATGCGAATAAAAAATAAGTAATTAAGCGATCTGTATGCTAATCAGCGAGAGTGAAGTTACACGAAGTGAGATTAAAATTCATGGTAGTTTCTTGTCAACTCTGCTATAAAAGAGCATACCTTGAGGATATGTTTACGGCAATATTTTGAGGATGGTAAGGTTCTCTCTCCACACTTGACGCCTCCCTCAGTGAAAATGCATTTCTGGACACTTGGAGGTTTCTGAACAGGACCATCTGTAACTTGAGCCCGGCGCTCCAACAATTTTTTGTGTAAAATAGCTTCCACGCCACTACGCCGGTGATAACCATTCAATGCCTTCAGTTTCTCATAAATTTTCTTTTCCTTAGCTGTTTCTTTTGCTTGGTCGTGTATACTGCACAACGTTTCTTTTTCTTTCTTCAAAGCTTGCAAATATTTGCGTCTTTTTTCTCTCAATGTATACTGCAATCTCTTGAACTGATCGACATACAAAGCTTGTAACCTCATCAATTTTTCTCTGGCAATGTAAACCACTTCTTCAGCAGTGTACACGCCAGCATGCCTGTGAAAATGACACGAAACGCTTAGGTCAAATTATCAAAAGGTGAACAAGAAATTTAAAAGAGCCCTCAATTCCTCACCTCAAGGGATCTTCCTCAGAGCTATGTAAGCTTTCATTATCACTGTCATCAAGATAGTTCCCCCTCACAGTATCAGTAATCAGCGTAGGTTCCACATCACTGTCTGAAGAACTGGCATAATCTAGGATGTCAGGCCCTTTAGCATTCACTTTTTGGGCATCAATCCCAGCTGCATCAAACAGAAGTTTATGTGTAATAATGACCAGATGCATGGTGGAAAGGAGACAAGTAGATGACTAATGAGATTTTATCAAAGTAAGACATTACTTACTGAAAGGGTTCAATATTTCATCTGTCTCAACTTCTGGTTCCTCTTTCTTGATATTTGGATGCCTTGGTTTTACATAATGCTCCAAACTCAATAACAGAGTTTCCGGACTTTCTGGGAGAGAATGTTTGGAAGTGGACTTCGTCCTAGCTAGTTGTGCTTTCCGTGCATGCTCCAAACAATAGCTAAATAAATAATGATAGAACTTTCAATATGCTAGTCCAACAAATACATTCAGAAATTGATTTGTGAGGTATACTCACGACAACTCTCCCCTTTCCAACTTTGGGGCTGGTTTTTGACATTTACGCCCACTTGTGTTGTAAATAAAACAACATTGTTTGAAAGGTGCTGCAGTATCTTCTAATATATGCCTTGGACAATACAAATATGCATCCAGACATGGTAGACTGCACTCGTAGGATGAGTAAGAGCATTTTCGTTGTTCCTTTGATTGTCTTACAAGAGGATTCACAGATGTGTTTGCAGTCGGGATTGGCATTGTTGTGGCCTTGGGGACCCGAAACATGTCCTAACTGAAAGGTAAAGAATATTCCCATATGAAAAAGTGTGCGTGATTATAAAAATTATGTACAGCACAATGTCAAACTTGTGAAATGGGTATGATTAACTGTAAAAATTGAGTTTCACCCAGCAGAAACATTCAAAATTCCCGCGCAGTCATTCGTCCACTCCATGGTCAAAGCAGCTGATCAAATCTTTGTTTTTAGAGACAAGCGGGCATCTTTCGATTTCTAAGAAGGTTCAAAAAAATACAATCAAAGGTCGCGATTCGTCTGAAATCAAGAATTGAAACGCCAGGCTCGAGCATCGCTAAAATTATCCACGAAAGTCTCGCGGAGCGCATCGGTCTCGCGCTTGACGCGAGCGGTGGGTGGCGCGACGCCTCGTTTTGCTCCGGGGCCGCGCGAGAGATCCGCTCGTCGGGCAGCCATTTTGCCCAGGTGCGGGCTCTCAGGTCGGTCGCGCGTGTGTGCAGAGCTCGGCGCGTGGTGCTGGTCGCTCTCTGTGCCTCGGTGTCGCGGCTGGCCGTGTCCTCTGTTGCAGCGGACGCAGGGCACAGAGGCGCCCCGGGTGGCCCCAGAGCTACTGCGCGTGAGTTGCACCCGAGACGAGATAAATAGTCTTGCCCGGCCGTCCTCGCCCCGCGCCCGCACACTCGGAGCTCGTTGAGAGCCCGTTGTCGAGACAGAGACAGAGAGAGAAAGAGAGAGAGAGTTACCTCCAGGAGTCAGGCCCGCGGGTGGAGACGCAGAGAGCCGCAGCTCTAGCACGAGGGCCCGCTTTTCAAAGGTGAGAATGAGAGAGGCGCGCCCTTTTACAGAGCTGCGTGATGCAAACACCTCGGCAGCTCGCGTCGATATGTGCGCCGTTGCAGTGGCCCCATCGCCGACACAGATTGCAGCGCCAGGAGCAGCGGGCCTGCACGGCCCTCAATTATGCCATTATTTTACAATTACGAGGGGCGATTCATTCGATCGGTGCGTGGCCGTCGACGGGTAAGGTCGGGGCGCCAGCCGAGCCGAGCGAGCTCGTCCTCGAGAGCGCCCGCTCGTCGTCATCGTCGAGAGCTATGGCGCCTCTCTCACTCTCAAGCTCGCAAGCAATGATGGCGGACGAATTGCGTCGCACTTTCCGTCCCGAATGATAATTCATTGGTGATCGCGGGGTTTGGGGCAGTTGTTCGTGGGGGGCTTCGTCCTCGTGCGCGAGTCACGAGTGTCGGATTCCGCGTACGAAACTTTCGTTCGGATCGACTCGGAGGAAATGCGACAGTTCAGTCGCAATGCTAGGATGGATTGATTTTCCAAGCCAAAATAGCAAGCAAGAACACCTTGCTCGGAGATGAGATCCCATATATACTTTGGCACAAATGTACTCCGTCCAAGTCATTCCATGGCCTTGGGTATGTAAATAAAACATTCATCCCCTCCCACGATCAGTCTACCCCGCGATGACGAAACAATCGAGGATGAGTCACGCTAAACAAATCAACTCGCGCATGCGCACAAGTGACGACTGAAGTTGACTGAAGTCATCGGTAAACAGACGCACACGTAGCCACACGTATGCGCGAAAATAAACCGACTTCAAGACTGTGTCGCGGGCCGTGTGGCAAACACTAGCAGAACGAGGCAGTTCAAATTCTGGTGTTGTGGTCCACACAAAAGCTGCACGACGATCTCGAGGTTTTTGTCAATTACTCTACCTTGTTGCTGATGAATCATCAGCGTGATTGTTTGACGGGCAGTTGTGGAATCGTGCGAGTAGAGACGGGGGTTGTAATTTGAGCAGGGCTCTCCCTGTGAACAAGTATTCTGCTCGATTCTGGAGCAGCATGACGCAATATTTAGCGATCGCGAAGAATTAGACAATTTTACTCATGAAAGTTTCAATCTCTTGTGACACGGAAGATCACACGATACATCCTGTTGACTTACAGCAAAAAAGAAACAGAGCATGTGCTGCTGATTGATAAGTCCGCTAAGAAATACTCATTTGGATGCGACAACTCTCGGTGAAATCCCAGTTGCTTTTATTCCATAATAATTTACGAATCAAGATAAGATTGACCCCTCTCGATGTTTGATACGAATCGGTAATTCCAGTGTTCTCATATCAAGCTCAACCTGCCACGAACCCAAACCCCGTGGCGGATAGATAATGAATGGCGCAAATAATATCGATACTCGTGAATGAACAACAAGTGTACTAATTTTGTTGATATCGGGGTTAGCGTAAAAAAAATGGAGAAAAAAATTAAATTTTATTTGCAACCTAATAATGATGCATTGCATCCCATTACCAATTGCTCGTTCTGGTAAGCAGGGTTTTTTGTTCATTCAAAACATCGAGATAAGTATAGAGTTAATGGAAATTAATCTCCTCGAATCCAAACTCAACGCTTGGGAGGCTGCAATTCCATAATTCAATTATCGAGTAGATGATAACCATGCACGAAGGCTTATCATTTTGGAGCACGATTCCCGCGATTCCTCGTTCATTCATATTCCTGTATCAATAGGAAGGAATAGTGGGTAATAAATGTCTGAATTTTGATGTTGAGAAGAGGCGCATTTGACAGACTCGGTAGAATTTGAACGGAGATACAAAAATATGAGAACGGAAAAAATATGATTGTGATGATGTTTTGATTATTCCGATCCGCCGTAGGTCGTCAAAATGGAATCATTGTCTAATAAAAGTTTGATACTTATCCAATTTTGGGATTCCCCCAGTTGAATAAAATTCGATGCATGAAAAACCCTACATACAAACATTTTCAATTTACTTTCGACCCTGGGGCCGATAGATTCTCCAGGGGAGTTCCCTGGGGCCTGATTGGATATGTGCAAGCGCCATGCGGCATGTTTTTCATTCCGAGTGCTCGAAATCGCCACGAAACATTGACTTGTAATCAGAAAGGTGAAGTCAGTGTGAACGACTTCATTCAAAGATAAGTAATGGTTTGCCATTGAAGGCAGACGTACGTTTTCTTTATAACGCGAGAAAATGGTCCAATTGACAAGATCAACGTTCTTTCTGAATGGGACAATCAAACGTATACAATTTCTCGATCAAACTTTTTTCTCTAGTCACGATTGCTTCTTCTTCAATTTTTATGTTGTTATTTAAGATAATAAGCATAATCAGAAGAGTAGATTTTGCTAAGTTTGGAATTGAATTAAATATATTCAAATTCAGAAACTTGAAGTAGTATTAGGATACTCAGGAATTCGAAGAAATAAGAGCTTAGTCCCCGCCACATCTTCCCTAATCTAATATTTCGGAGAAAATTGTACGCCCGAGCAGAGCTAGGGTGTGTTACAGTTCTAATTCCAAGAAAACGTCACCCGGTTCCAACCAACTAAATCTGGCGACTCATTTCGAGACTTTATTCCAATGATTCATGATTCACCTTTCTCGAAAGCTGCCCTCGACTAACCAGGGGAGTGTCAGGTCTTTGGAACACCAATCTTCACCAAAATTTTTTTACAGACTCGTACTACCGAGAATATGAAGAATCCCAGGTATCTC
>JAPYYZ010001106.1:0-19554 GCA_030522705.1 Eretmocerus eremicus
AGATACTCTGGATTGTTCATCTACAAGATGATAAAAGAACGTAAAAAAATTTTGGTGAAGATTGGTGTTCCAAAGACCTGACCCTCCCCTTGTAAGTATATAGGCAAATCGAGTAGCCGTTTCATAATGTCTCAAACAGTTTTTCAATATCGTGTAAGGACTACTGTGTACGCGAGCAAGGTAATTATCTTCGCGTTTCATGTACAAGATGTATCATCGCTGGTTTCCAGCCCATGGATCCATAAATGCGATTCCACTAAATTCTAATCAGTATCGCAGAATGGTTGCTTTATTTCAACGGGCCTTAATTCAATTACCGTCACTATCGTCTCGGCGTTTCCGAGAAAAACTACTCACCAACCGCAAATCATGTCATTCGCAGCTCTTGCATCCAAAATCTCACACTTCACACTCAATACAGGTGTTTCCATTCATTACGATGTCAGCTCCACAACCGCACATGACAAGAGAAGCTCGTGCAAATTCATCTCACCTCGACTATCCTCGCATGCGCTGCCTCTCTCGCAGATATTCCGCCGGTTTTGAATGGCGCGCAATCGCGCTCAGTCCGGGGATCGTAATTCGTATGGCGGCAGCAGCTCCCCGTTCGCGCGGCGATCTAGCCGCGCACCAAGACACGGCTCGCGCCAACACAACACATCCTCGCGGGATCGATGGACCCGCGATGACGTCACCATGCACTACACGCTGCTGCTGCACGAATCTAACCTGTTGTTTTTCTACGATGCAGGTTGCTGGCCGCTGTGGCTCGCCACTGCGTGCGCATCGTCGACGATCGTCCCGGCGCAACTGCGGCCGAAATCATCGACGGCGGCGAACTTGGATAGGGTGGGCGCCACCGTCATCGGCAGCGAAGCTAGCCGCGATCGCGGCGCCCGAGTTTCGAGATCGAGACGCCGCCACATCGATATCTCGACGTGGTGGAGCGCGAAGTGGGCCACGCTGTGCATCAGCAGCAGGAGGCAGCAGTTCCGCAGTCTCGCGGATCCTCCTGGCGTGTTGTACACATAAATGGCCTCGGACGAGAAATGGTACTTCACCAAGGAGCAGCTAGCAAATACCCCGAGCCGAAAATGCGGCATCAACGCCGATAAAGAGCTCAGCTACAGGCAGCAGGCAGCCAATTTTATCCAGGACATGGGCCAGCGGCTCATGGTGTATCCTTTCCCTGCCTCTGCTCGAGACAGCTGCTGCGGGCTGGCCAACGCCGCCCCAGCTCCGCATGAGCCGTTACCCCGAGCCCCAGGTATCTCCGGTCTCTCTGACGCCCTCCGCGAGCTCGTGGCCCTGGCTCCGGGCAGTCCGCGCATCTGGAAAGTGCGGGACTGCTCGGGGAAGACGCGTGGACGTGGACACGCGTCGGTCCCAACGCGCGCGCCCGCCCCAGCGGCCCCGTCGAGCTCGCCACCTAAAGCGTCCACGTACCGAGCTCCGCGTGCTCTGGGTACTTGGCCTGGCTGACCTCCTCGGTCTCGTGGCTCATTCATGCTGGGGTGACTCATGGACCTCTGATTCAGGGGTCATGGTCCCAGGATTGAGGCTGGGGTGCCTCGTTCCCTTTGGGTCCGGGTTCTTTGCTCGGCAGCTGAGGAAGGATACTCATTCCATGCTCGCTTTATGATTCTTCCAGGTGTAGGGTTCCTCTCCAACCGTTCCGTATAAGGTGATGAGCAGATCACTGTATCAGGACACAGTAGCACATAGCTTGGTTTTATGGGCTCTGAAAGGTCTCAGAAAGCTAAGGGCAACAAAATTCTTGCAGAATCTGTGAATTTCAGCTCCAGACTATTGAATTTGTGAACTTTGCACATGGTGGTTCGAAATTTCTTGCATTGGACTCTTCTCAGCTTTTGAGTAACGCTCATTCAAGTACAATGGCTGTTCATATTTTTTGGGAGATTGAACACTTTGGTTCATTTATTCAGACCACATTAGGGTCATTCATTGGCCATGATATATTCGTAAGAATGCATGTGACCACTTTCTTCTCCTATCAAACTCATACCGCCATGTACCAATGATCATGTCTATTCACCTCTGAAGGAAAAGTATGGAGTTGTTTCCAATTAAGAAAAACACCCCAAATGCTTAGTCAAAATAAACA
Source organism: Eretmocerus eremicus (assembly GCA_030522705.1). Lineage (NCBI taxonomy): Eukaryota > Metazoa > Arthropoda > Insecta > Hymenoptera > Aphelinidae > Eretmocerus > Eretmocerus eremicus. Next base: position 2,126 of record JAPYYZ010001106.1, read on the forward strand.
AGCTCACTTTTAGTCTCCAAAACCAATTCTTTAACTAGAAAAATTGACTTGAGTGAAAAAATTTAGCTTTGAAATCTAAGGTTATGATGATCTCTGACTTCATGAAATTTGTCAGACACTGTTTGGTAAAAATCTTGAACTGAATATTGGGATGTAGAGAACATTTTCAGATATTACATCACATATTTTGATCCATTATGCAACCAGCTGTGTCTTGTGATCAAGTTTTGCTGTTCTGATCTCTCGAATTCCAATACATCTAACGACATGATTGGTTCGTTCAACTTGATCTTTCTTTTAACCAATATGATTCCATATCACATCTGAGCTATCTCAGGCTTCTAATTTTTTAATTTGTCTTGAATTGTTTTCCCCTGATTTCAGTTTGCATTGAATATATGAATATTGTTCATGCCTATATAAATTAGCGGAATATCTTTATCAGCTTAATATCCAGGGTTTTGAATATCAATAGCTGTCTGAAAATATCTTGGTTGCATTTCCTCAGCTGAGGAGTCTCACTCTAAATCTGTCCAGAGAGACCGGAGATTTTTGAAACATAACTATCTCAGTTTGAATACTTCACATTATATCCTTAACCAATTACAATAACAGGTCTCAGTTATGTATAAATACAGCTATTGTGTACATGCACCGATTTTATGTGTTCCACTCGCTGACGCAGTTCCACAGGAACTCTATTGCGACAGCGGCACTCTTTCTTGCTGCAAAAGTAGAAGAGCAGCCAAGAAAGCTAGAACATGTTATCAAAGTGGCACATATGTGCCTTCACAGAGAGGCTCCTGCGCTAGACCCAAAATCTGAGGTGAGCTGATGAAAGATTCAATCATGATTAAAATATATTGGTATTGTCTTACTTCTGATTGTATTTATGAGTTCACATCATCATGGACAGTCTCTGGAACTGTTCAATATTTTTCTTCCTTAATTGATAAACGCAGAATCCGCGAATTCCTGTTCATGTTATAAGTTATAAGTGACGTTTTTGGTGCATGTGGACTATGATGGTTCCTTTTATTTGTGTGTGATTCAGTTTTCAATCACTGGGCATTGCAGCCAAAATTATCTCCTTGTTTTCCCCAAACAGATATTCAAACTAATCTCAAACATTGGTTTTCCATTATTATCCTTAGTTTACAAAAAATTGATTAACATCTTTGTTTTCCACAGCAATATCAAGAACAGGCTCAGGACTTAGTATTTAATGAGAATGTTCTACTGCAAACATTGGGATTTGATGTTGCTATTGATCATCCTCACACTCATGTAGTTAGATGTTGCCATTTAGTAAAAGGTGAGTTACATTGTTCTTGAAATATCATTCAAGAATCATGACCAAAATATTCTCTTGAAGTTCATGTAAATATTTCACACATGCAAAACCTTTCTCTTGGGTCAAATATTCTTCAGAATATTTTTGTTGTGTAAGATATGTTACTTTTGTCTTATCAATCATCTAAGAGTTGAAAAAAATTCTTCCAGCAAGCAAAGACTTAGCTCAAACTTCTTACTTCATGGCATCAAACAGGTTAGTATATCTTTTGTTCTTAACAGCTAAAGAAGTTTCTTCTCTTCAATTAGAAAACGATCAAGGATGATAAATATTGATTTTTGATCACTTGTATAAGCTCGGTACATTACGCACGGCAGCGCGTATACGTGCTTTCGATGTTTTTCCGCTTCTTCATAGGGAAAAAGCCAACTTTTCGATCCGTAATGGGCGGGGAGATTCAAGTTCTTAGTTTTACGTCTCGGCACCTGCTCTTTCGAGCTCTATCCAGACGGCACCCATGTGCGTGGGGTTGAGATACGCTCAACCAGCGCGTCAGCAAGCAACTGCCAATTACCGATTTCACCTCGGTGAGGGGTACAGTTTAAGGTGGGTTCCGAACCACCGAGACCGCCGTAAAAAGCACACGGGAAAAAATCTCAGTGGTGCCGGCCGGGACTCGAACTCCGGCCTCCCGCGTGGGAGACCAGGACCTTCTCCACTAGGCCACGGCGGTCTCTGTAATAGGCGGAAAGATGGTAATTCCGGCGCTTTAGACAAAATAGTGCATTATGCACTGATGCGAGGTCCGTATATGATGAGGAATGAGGGTCAATTTCCTCCGGATGTAGCGTTGGGGAAAAATACCCATGCCCCATCTCTCCCTGAGAAGCGGAGTGGGTTCACCATTTATTGAGACTCGGGTTTGAACTCCTAATGCCGAAACCAATTATATAAACTATTTTCACGCCCTTGTTCCGATAATACTCCATTTCTGAATTTCTTCATATAATCTTACTAAAATTTCAATAGTTGCATTTAACCGTCTGGTCGACTATAAATCGTATTGATTATTACTTTTATTGAGTAATACTTGTCTTTTCTGTTTCAGTTTGCATTTGACAACAATGTGCCTGCAGTACAAACCTACAGTAGTTGCGTGTTTCTGTATTCATCTAGCATGTAAATGGTCAAATTGGGAAGTGAGTGTCAAAGTTAGATTTAAACAAGATGGCGAACGGTAAGAGTTTGATGAATAATTTGGATGTTTTCTTTCAAGATCCCCCAAAGTAATGAAGGGAAGTACTGGTTTTGGTATGTTGATAAAACAGTCACAACCGAACTGTTAGCCCAGTTAACGGGAGAGTTCTTACACATATTTGATAAGTGTCCTTCAAGACTCAAACGAAAAATAAATAGTATATCAGCAAGTCAAAGTCCCAACATGCCGCATCCGAGTACATCCAACACATTATTCGTAAGTAACTAACACCTGACACTGATTTTACCGCTCAACTTTATCCTCAAACCAAATTCTATTCCTTTGAATACGTGGTCTTCAGTCTTTACATACTCATGATTCTCTAATGACCTGCCACGGAGGGCAGTGATGAAATTGATTGAAATATATTGTGGTGTTTGCATTCGAAAGTTGTAGCAATTGTTGGATGATTGATGAATAATGATGGCTGTAACGTGTTTGAAAAAATCGCAAAAAATTTTCGTTGAAATCATTTAGATTTAAGCTACAAAAGCCATGAACGAATAGTAACTTCGAGCAACTTTTTCAATGATCAAATAATGTCACTGATGGACAATTTGTTCAGTTCTCTTCTAATGAAGCTGGCGAGTTTGATAAGCAACGCGGATTCACGCGTTAGAAAACTTACCATTATTTTAATTCCAAATGAAATTTTTCAGGAAACTGAACCGAGAAAACTCTCACCATCAAATCCTGAAGCCATCAGTTTGAATTTTCCATCATCGTCAAGCCGATCATCGGACTCTGAAGGCAGCCTTAAAAAATCGAGCTCTTCGTTATCTGGGCGTCCATCTGTGGATTACCGAGAATATCGAGAAAAGAAAGAGCGCGAGCGACTGGAACGTGAAAAAGCAGCGAACGCCTCCTCTGGTTCACTAAACTCGGATCCCAATAAGCACCATTCACATCATCATAAGCCGGGTAGCTCATCGGTACCGAACAAACATCCGAGTAGCTCCTCCTCGATTGGTATGAAGCAAGCTGTCCACCACAATCACCACCAAAACTCGCGGCAAGATCCTAAGCAACTCATGGCTCAGAGGCATTCTAGCAGCAGTAGTAGCAGTCAGTCTCGAGACAGGCAAAGAGCGCCCAGGGATTACAATTCGTGCAATACAAGCGGTAACTATTCGCACAGCCACTTGCTCGATAGCACGTTAGACGCATCGATCAACAGCTACGCTCAAGATAGCTCTACCGTACATCCTCCTGAAAAGCTGAGCAACATGCCACAAAAGTCACACGAGAGCCGTGGCACGGATGCAAGGCACACGAAGCAACCTTCACAACAGCAGAAGGATGTGAAACCCTATGCAAAGTTCGCCGATCAGTCGAAGTCATCCAGAAAACCCATGGATATACTCGAGCAGAGGAGCGAGGAGGTGAGGAAGCTCATAGAGAAGCCTCTACCACTGCCGAAGCCAAGAGCCGAAGTTATCAAGGAGGAGTTCGCGGCGATGATGCTCAAGCAACCGCATCATCCATCAAAGTACGAGAAGCCACCTGCTCCTTCGGTCAACATGGCCCAGCCTGCGTCACTGCCGAACGAGTCGAAAATGAATCTGCTGAATGTTGGTCAGACTGCATTTAGCGTAGAAAAATCACCCAACGCTCCGGTCTCGGCTGCGCAAATATCTCACAAATCCATGTCTTCGTCTTCCAAAAGCAATCAGATGGTGCCCGTGAAAAATGGCAGCTCGTCGTCGACGTCTTCCTTCAGCTTGCTAAGCAATTTGGACGATCCCAAATCGGAAAAGAGGCCACGGTATTTGAACGAGCAGGATACGCAAGCACCACCGTCCATGCATAAGCACAGATCCTTGTTCAGTCCCGAAAAGACGCTGACGCCAACGCCAAAGGAATCCTCGCATTCGCAGAGGCCCAAGCCAAAGCCGAAGACGTCCCCTGCTGTACCAAAGCAAGAGCTGTTGCCTAGTCATACGAACAGCAACGTCGGATTGATGCCAGAGCAGAAGCACAAAACTTCGAACAACTTGAATTCGACAGGGCTGTCTTCGCAGAAGACTGTCGAAAATTCGGATTCGAGGCAACAGTTCTCGGATGGCCATGCGCGAAAATTCGCGGCGAGTTTCGGAGTTCACGAGTCATTTGGACTTGGAGGGAACCGTGCCGTTGATTCCATGCAGCCGGTCAAGGACGAGAAAAGTGTCGATACCAGGCCATCGACGGACCTCGCGAAATCCTTCGATGGATCGTCGGATTCCGCCACAAGACACGATCAGCAGCACGGTCTGAGCAACGGTCTAGATTTTGGAAAGCACGAATTCTCTCTGATGGATCCTTCGAGCTTTATCGTGAGAGACGAGCCTCCGGAACAGCTGTTGAGTAACGAGATGCCTTCGACGGACTTGATGTTCATGAAACAGGAGTCGCAAGCTAAGGTTTCCGACTTCCTTCTGTTCAATGATACGAAAAAGGAACCGAAAGAGGCCAGTCAGATGAGTATCAAACCAGAAAGGTACTCGCCGCTCAAGTCGGCGCAGAGTATCAGTGCTCTGTTGCACGAGCCGCTCGCGCCGATGCCGTCGCTGTTGCAGATGTCCAACTACGAGAAGACCCGGCAAGGGCAGTCGACAGACGACGAGAAACCGACCCCAGAACAGTTTCACGATCTCGGCAAATCGGAGCCGTCTCTGCCATCGACCGTGGACTTGAGTGACCTCGGAGTTTCGTCGATCCTGAATTCGAGTTTTTCTCAGTCGGCGACATCTGCCACCTCTTCCGTGTCCGCGCTGTCGGGATCGGCCACGGCTAGCGCCACCTTGCCGGCCGTGACCGAGGAGAAGCAAAAGTCCGAGCACCGCAGCAAGGGCGATAAAAAGAAGGAGAAGAAGAAGCACAAGCACAAAGAAAAGGACAAATCGAAGGACAAGCACAAGCACAAACACAAAGATAAGGATAAGGATAAGGATAAGCATCACCGCGAGAAGGGTGAGCGCGAAAAAGATAAGACTGAAGATGGGAGCACGGCGGCGGCGGGCACCAGCGACTCGCTGCCTGCCGTGCCCATCAAAATAACCATACCGAAGGACAAGCTGAATCTCAGCTCCGAATCCATCGGTACATCCTCCTCGTCCTCGGCGCCGACGCCGTTGTCGAGCAGCAGCCTAAAGATAAAGATACCGAAGGAACGGCTCAAGGTCACGGAGGTATCCTCTCATCTGTCCTCGCAGCAGCAAGCGCCGCAAGTCAGCGTCGCGCAAGCCCCGCTCAAGATCAAAATCCGCACCGATGCGCTGGGCAGGAGCGGCTCGAGCGCCGACGGCTCGCAGCTCTCGATGGGCCAGCCGGCCCAGGATGTCAGCAGAAAGCGCGAGCGCATCTCCGACGGGATCGAGGGCTCGATCTCGGGGGGACCGCCGACCAAAAAGTCCCAGCAGCAGATGTTGCAGCACCAGCATCAGCAGCAGCTACAGCTTCAGCACCAGCAGCAGATGTTCCAGCTACAGCAACAGCAGCGGCAGAACGGGCAGCACAACAACTACGGCAATACAAAGGTACGTGGAGGCGGAAGAGGCCCAATGCTCGGCCCGCGACTACTACCCCCGTACCCACACCAACACATGGGGCAGATGCGCGGCGAGGCTGGCTATCTTCACCATCAGCGCCCCTCGCCATCGCTACCTTTTGGCAGGCATCCGCGTCCACCGCATCCTCCTCATCCGCCTCCTCATCCGTATTACGGTAATTACCCTCCAGCGGTGCAGGCACCGATGTTCGCCGTCGGATACTCGGGCAACGTTTACGATCCGAACATGTACTATAATTATCAGCAACAGCAACAGTTCCCCGCGTATCCGTCGGCGAGTATGATGATGACGGTAGATGGACAAATCGACACTAGCGTTCCGCCACCGTCCTTGCCTGGGCAGCAGCAAATCCTTGGCCAAAACTCCGATGACGTTCCCAACTTTGCTATTGACATTCACAAGCCTGCACCACCACCTCTCCCCAGTGAACCTCCGCCCCCATTTTCACCACCGCCTCCCCCGCCTCCTGAGTAAAAACATGCATCATTATGCACCTGACCATATTTTTGCATAGTTCTACATAGATTCTTGAATTTTGTGTGTGCAATAGGTAGTCTAATTTTGATAGTTTCCCTCGTTTGTCTTTCTATCTTTTCATTATGGCCTTTCTCAGAGAAGTTTTTGATGATGGAATTGAATTCAGCCTCTGATGCCTTGTCATTATGATCAAGTATAATGAATCTGATTTTCCGAATGGCAAGGAGCTCAAATTATTTGAGCTAGTACGAGAGAAACTTTTACATTGTCTTCATGGAAATTTCCATCATATTAAATTTCTCATCCTTCCATCTTCTATTAGTAGTGAATGCAGTTTGCCAAGTCTAGCCTCTCTTTTAGCCGTAGATGTTTGTTCTGTATGGATTATTTTCTTCTTCTCCTTTTCTAATTTGTGATTTTTTGATTGGTAGTCCTCCGAATTCTTAAAAAATGCTTGTGCCAGTCAAACTGGTCCGATACAATCAACATATTTTATCACATATGATATTCCTTTTCCTATTCATTATGATTATTCAAAGTTATTCACAAAAGAATACATTGTATCTCAATAGGGATCAAAACCAGTCTATCAAGTTCACGAAAAACGTCAATTTTCATGGTTAAAACTACACTTCTCTATTATAAAAAGTTGAACAAAAATATTGTCGCACAAATGATTCATTCAAATTGCTAGATAATGTGACAGATGACAAGTTGATTCGTAGAGACCTCATTATGCAGATTGCAGTATTTAGATACAGTCAGAATCCGCAAAAATTTGAACGCTGTTGTTATATCAATATAGTTTAATTCTCTCTTTCCATCACCGAAGCTTCAATTGGTTAGTGTTGGTTGAACGATGACCAAACAAAGTATTATTACCGAAAAATCTCTAAAAACTGTTGAAATCGTGTTGAGAAGTCTTGTATCCCAAGGATTATACTCAAATTGGATCCATTTTCTCAAAAAAGTATTTCCTTATCTACAGATCGTTCAAGATATTTTTATAAATGGTTAATCTCCAACAATGCCTTGCAGATCTCTGAATCTCAAAACTTGGAGGGAAACTGTGAATAATTATTAGTGTCCATTTGTACATAAACAGTCCTATCACACTTGATTGCATTTTATATGAATCTAATCAACTTGTATTAATACTTGTTGAGATTTGTCAAATTATTCAATGCTAATCCATTTTAAAAGAACGTAAAATCGTTTGTTAAAAATCGCGCCATGCACATTTTTATATGAAATAATCATGTATCAATTTACATGACTTACTTAATGTTAACTTTATGGAGAGAACGCAATCAATTTTATATTTTGGTATGGATAGTTTTATCTCTATCCAATTGATTTTCATTGTTATTGAATTTTTTTATCCAAGCTTTTTTGCTTGGACTGTGGATTACTTGTTGACTGTGATCGTTACCATGGTAGATATATGCTATAAAAATGATATTCTCGAGTTTAGAAAAAAAATATTGAAAACTTCGGCATACTTTACGAAACTCTTCCAAGAAGAAAGACGGTAACTTTATGGAATAGAAGACTTGAAATATTTTTCTGTGTACGGGTCTCATGTGTGGGTGAGAGAAAATAGATTCCTAAGTGTGTGCCTAGAGATGTCTTCAATCTTATTCTATTTTATGTATGAATCATTGACTACCATTGATGTTGATGATTATAATCAGTAATGGAGATAACCGAAGTCTTCCGAAAAAAATATAACGAAAAATCGATCGTGCATTCGGTTTGCGCGGCTTCCGGCCTGCGTGTCAGTTTTTTTATGCATGTTGTCGGTAACATAAAAACACATTTTATATACTCGTACATATACAATTATTGAAGTTTGAGAACATTTACACATGAAATGAGTTGATAATGAAATGAGTCTTTCTTTTTGGTGTGGCACAAAAATGCTCATGTTACAAATATGTGATAATATAAACATTATGAGAAAATGAAAATGTAATTCATTTTCCACGTCTTTTCGAATACCTTGACGTTGGAAGAACCCTAGAATTTTGACCCTTGTGGTGTTGATGAAACTTAATATTTTCTTTGTTTATTAGTCTTCCTCTTGCACAACATATGCACGTTAAATTCTCATGATTCAGTGACTCTTTGGGTGGTGAAACTTTACGTAGAGGGTCGATGTAAGAATTGATATGCCATCAGATTTGAAGATTATAGTCTTGCTACATGCTGCCTCAGACCCTGACTTGCAGTCCCCAGACTCTCAATCATTCTACATCGCTTATTCATGTGATGTTTAGTCTACACAATTACTGTTGAAAAAATTACTCAAGCATGCCACTATAGTTTTTTAAAATTCTTTTTGTAAATGATGCATTCTCATTGGGTTGATGTCCGTATATTCTTTGATAGGAGAAATCAACTGTTCAGTTGAGGACACATTTTTCTAAAAATTATCAAGTCTCATGGTAACGAAATTTACAGGTCTTGATTTTTTCTAATTCTTGTGAAGAATTATATCTAGAAGTAATTCTATAATTTCATCGAATTCAATTGGAACTTGTGGATCCCATCTCGATCGAAAGTAGAAATGAGATCTCCGGCAATCCTATCGTTTTTGAAACGGCCTATAAATTCTGACTTATTCTATTCAGAAACTTCTTGCAGAGAATTTGAGTCAATTTAATCACTTCTCATTGTGGTAGTTTGGCTCATTTATTTGTGATCAACTGATTGCAAATATATGTTTCATACAATTTTCATAATTTTTTTGCATGCAGATTAACCTTCTGTAGCCCCATTCGTGTTAATTTCAATTCAAGTACTAGACTTGCATGTGGGCAATGTCTTTTTGATACAATATGTATTTACAATTTTTTAAATATTATTTGGTGTATTGTAACTTGATTCTATAGCATGTGTTGGAAAATCTCAAATTTGCAACATTTTAAAGTGATGGCAGATTTTAGATTGAAACTATAATCTTGATCAATTATTAATACCGTCGATACTTTCTTAGTTATTAGATTCATGTACCTGGAAATCAGCTGTTTCAACGTGGAACTTCTCTCGAGGTAGTAGTTCTGAACTCAAACAGGATGTTGTGAGAAATTACGTAACAATGATTATTTTTTGATGTAATGATCAGAAGGTTTTCATTGATATCAAGAATCCACTTGATTATTGACCCAAGAAAATATCATGTGAATTTTTCGTATTGAGAAACAGTCTATACGGCCACATCGCGAAAAACTGCACAAAAACCCCTTAATTTTTTCATATTTAACTCGACCTCCTCGTTCTTGAATTCATTCTCTTTGCATTTTGATTATCTGGGTACATCTTCATTTCCAGTTTTAAATACATTTACTAACGGCAGAGATGAGATCAATTTTCAGGAGTCACAATCTCTCGATAAGCTCAACAATAATACATGAATGGTAATTGAACAACGCATCAAAATTACGCGCTTGCATCGGAGATGCATTGTTTTTCCATGCGGGAACTACCTCGAAAAGTTGATGACTGCGCGTGCTACGTAGGTATACTGCCTGTACAGAGGCGCTAATGACTTGACGAACAAGCTGGTGAAAGAAACGACAATTGACTCAGAAAATTCTGCTCTAAAAGCAATTTCCCTTCTCATCTCTGCCAACTGCCTAATTATGGGCGATTGATCGCCTGGGAATAAAAAGCCCTTTTTAGTTTGCTACGAGTAGTTGCTTTTTTATCAATACATCTAACACCGGAAATGATCAAGGCGTAGATAAATTGAGTGTGAAGATGATATGATCGAGATCGAGGAAATGTTCATCGCAGTGAGCCCCACCGGTGGGACCCGAAGTTCATTTTCGCCCAGCTCATATCGGCTCGTATCCGCCGGAAAACTTCGTCAAATCGTGACCAATTTTGTTGGTTCGTTCAACTTCGATTCTGAATAATAGACTTACAAATGTTTATCTCGTACCGTCTATTCCGTTTGAGTGAGACTGTCGTCTGAGACGGTCTGATTAACTCCCTCTTAATAAAAATGATGAGACAACGGCTTTGCAGTGAACGCATTAAGAATAATGAGGGTTTTGAGAGGCTACCTCAGTCGCTCAACGAATCCAGTACGAAAAATGCAAGAGGTTTGCTTTCGTTTCTAGTTAGAACATTGTGTTCTCTCGAAGTGCTTCGTCTAACGGTATTTGAGAGAAAAGCTGACATTTTTATTAACAAAATGTAATCAAACAAAACTTTCGCCCTATGACTCTTATCTGTGCAAATGCACATCTTAATAACTTTTCCTCTCGCAAATTGTTTGGCAAGCCTTTCTGAAATGAGTCAAGCTCAACCGATTTCGAAGCAACCTCCGTGAATTTTTCAACAGAGTATATGAAACAACAGCATGGAGTAACGATTTTTACTGATTCGATAGAAGTATACTCGTTTCCGTGGCCCCGCAGTGCGTGTTATTGAATGGATCAACGTAAAAACTGGGCTAATGTAAAAAAATTACCAGAAATTTCTCTGGGTCAATAGCCATCCGTACTCTTGATATCAATCGACACCTCAGGATTTTTACACGTCAAGAGACAGGTAACTTCTCATGATGCGTTGTTTGAGATTGAAGTACTACCTTCATTGACATTTTTGAAGGTTTAATTTTGTACTCGAGTTCTTTCAAATTTTTTAAGTCAATGAAAAGGTTCTGAAAATTCCTAGAAATTTTGATGTGATTTCATTCAGGGTTCGGAATATTACTCAATTTTATCTTTTTTCGTTCTTTCTTTCCACTGCGTAATCATTCCTTTGAGAAATATAGATGAATCTGCTTGAAAATGAATCAATTAATAGATCTATCTTGATAATTTTGCATGCAATAACCAATGATCGAAAGTTAGTCAACTTAAATTTGAATAAAACAAAAAGTGGTTAGTCTTTTTCAACCCAATGATAATTGATTCAGTTTCATAGTCTGTCAATGTTGCAAGACAAAGTTACTCAAATTTACGCCCAGGATATGTAAGTCATATTTTCTTCAAGAAATCGCACTTTCCAGTATTGATCATTTTTCTTGTGGCAATGCTTCCGAATATCCTTCGTGAGTAGTAGGCGGCTTTATTGATTGCAGTATTTGTGATAGGCTAATAAGATTACTGTGTAGAGATCAAAGATGGACAAAATATTGAACGGAATTATAACAGATAGCAATTTAAAACGAATCCAGATTAAGATGATGAATCCAGGACTTGACTATTTGAGAGTGATATAGCATTACATTTAGAAAAACTTTATTTGCTCCTGCAATATTGGAATGTAAAGACTACAAGAGAATTACTCATCTTCACACTCAATTTCATTACCTGATATAACTGGATGACAAAAATACTTCTTACTTGATTTCAAAAGTAAAACTATGTCTGTTATGGTCAGGTCTGATGTTCATTCACTCCATCCGGCCGAAATTCATGCTTGCATTCTTCGATATTACTGATACTGATGATAGCATCCCTTAAACCATCCCATTTTGATACAAAGGTATTTAATTTATTCATTTTGATAAGACTTAACTTCTATGTATATCATCATTCTCGTATTGAATTCTGGTACACACTAGTAAAGTGATTCCTCTTACAATATTGTAATTCGATTGATGTCTTGATTCTATCATTTAGATGTGCCAATGAAAATTCCCATTCAGTATCCATCTTTGATGAAAATTTGATGAAAATCAATGATTGAAGCTTTTACAAAAATGAGGGATTAAAATAGGAAATATCTTTTTAGGGTGAACGATTGACGTGAAACAGATTATCAAACAACGCCAAGAAACAGAAAGAGAACAGAAATAATGATATTCAGAGCAATTGAAGTTGAAAGTCTGTTGTAACGTTGCAGAGTTCAGAGTACCTTGTCATCAGTGAGGTGATATACCCGGAGAATGAAGAGAGTTTTACTTGAGTGACTCTACAAGTTCTTGAACAAGTATTGTTATATTCCGCCTGCCTGCTCATCGTTTCTTCTGCTGTGAGGGTATCCATTGATGATGGTATTGAATAGGAAAATTGAATTTATTTCTTAGAAAAAATTTCTATCTTTTCTTTAAGTCCTTTGAGAACATAGCAAACGTGTCAGTAAAGAAAAATTGATTTTGCAAATTATCAAAAATAATATTGGTAATCGTTGCCTTAAGTTTATGTAGCAGTGCTATTTTTCTTGTGAGAGAGAAAGAGAAAGTAAAGTGTCAGTCTCCTATACAAACGAAAAAAATAATGTTTTGATATATTTTGAAGGAAAGTAATGAGACGACTATCAAAACTAAATTAAAAGTCATTAAGATGTAAGTTCCAATTTTTCTCCCGCCGGGCTCGCATACCAATATCTCAAAACGTGTAAAGTTAAAGAGTCTAAGACAAAAAAACAACATAGTAAAATTAGTGGTAAGACCAACTCATCCGATGAACGAGATTCTTTCAACATTTCCTCTTTGGGTACACACCTTTATTTTTATACAACAGTGATTTCCTTTATACTCATTTCATGAAGAAAGTAATTTTGTTTTTGACGATTTTGACTGAATAGATCTTAGCATCAAATACGTATATAATTCTCACTACAATATGATTCAAATAATTAGAAGCTCACCAAAATTTTCAATATTCTTTAGAAACAAAAAAAGGGGCTTTCACATCTGTGTAGGAAGATTGGGTTGTTGAATAAATGTAGTTGATTGCCTGTGTGTAAAAGCCAATGTTGAGAGCGCGATCACGTTTAAGATGATCATTGATACAATTACACCTAGCATTTTCTTACTCTCTAGGATTTGACAAGTTCTTGACTGATGCAAATGACTATCACAATTTCTAATCGAAACGAAGCTTTGAGAAAAAAGTGCATAAGTCTGGTATGCAAACCAATCGAACAAGCCCGAGAAGAAATGAGGAAAACCTTCCCTTACTTCATCCAAAAGATGATACCGTCAAATTCATTTACTAAAATCTTATCACGCTGATTCGTTGAGAATTTAAAGCGTCCGTTCTGTGGCCAATTTGTTCATTAGTTTCTCGTTCTCATTTCTTAGACTCATTTCATTTTTTGTACTCTTGTGCGTGCATAACATCGAAACAATACCCTCACATTTTTCACATCATTCATTTAAGAGTATCAATATCCAAACTTCATACCTTGAACGAAAGATTCAAGAAAGAATACAACTCTTGATTCTATTTTTTCTACAATCATTGTTATATTACCACTTCTTTCCTGTTTGAAGTGTCAACCGAATTGTTATATTTATAAGTAATCGTAAAAGGATAGTATAAGCACTGTACATAAGATTTTTCACGACTTGAAATACAATTCGCGCTACGCATTTGACGAATAAGAAGAGAAACACTTGAGATGTTCAGAGTAGGATTGATGAGAAAAACCAAATGTAATTTTGTTCACTTCATTTTCTCAAAATTACTACCAATAACATCTATGAGTGAAAATATTTTGAACTGTAAATAAAATGAGTAAATAAGAATTGAATAGATCGCAGTTTTTGCAACTCAGTCCTAAAAATCAATACTTTCATCTTTGTCCATATTTTTGAAGTAGTTTTTATATCATAAGTAGATCAACAAATTGTTTACATAACAAGTCGAGAATTTACTCCTAAAATCTTCACTTTGTATCCAATTTTATTGTATCCATCCCCCGTGGACCCGATTGGGCTTTATCAAAATTATAAATCCATCATCTGACCGACCCATGGAGTCTCAATCGCGACAACGTTATGATGAACATCTTGCCCTTCATTGAAACCGTAGCTACCGAGTCTCTTATCGAATCGGAAGGACTCGGGAAACGGTAACCATGCCTGTGAATGTTAAGTATTGAAACTCAGTCACCATTTTCCTTTCATTGAGGTAAATTTTAATTGATGAAAATGATACGGTCTGGCATGAAAAAAAAAACTATGGATTTGTCGACGGTGTGTGAAGAAGAACTTCTTTCACTCTAATGCAAGAAAAAATTTATTGATATAAAATAACGCGTAAGAATAGGCCCAAAATTTGCGATTGCAATGTTACTAAACATCTTTTGAAGAAAGCGTTTATGAATGATGGCCAAACAGTCTCCTGTAATAGGTGTCCAGTTTTCAAATTGTTTGCTTCAATTTTGACATTGAATGAAATAGTTCTTTGCGTTTGTCACTCGAATTTTCCTCAAGCTATGGACTACGGTTTTATCAGGGTAGCAATAATGAAATGGTGAACCATCGCACTTCTCCCAGTACACAATTTGTGGCTCTCTCCTAATCTGTCAGTGATATCAGGAAAAATGGTCATCACACGTCGTCAATAAGAATACCAGAAAAGCTTGATCAAAATTTCCTATAGTTGGCACATCAACTACAGGAAATCTTGCTCGATCAGATCACAATCTGATCCATATTTAACAGTTGAAGATTAAAGTAAAAATTGATGGACTCGATAACAGATACTTTACTAATTGTATCACCTTAAAAGCGTTCATGTAAATAAGTTGGAACCAAATTAGGTGGCCTATCATTTCAACATAGTTTCTCAATAGTGTCACCAATAATTGACTGAACATTTACTGAAACAACAAAAAAAATCGATGTGTCGCCATGATAATGAGATAATAGTCGAGCCGATTCTCTATTACAAATTCGTTATATTCATAATATTGATATTTTTCAATGCCTATTTGTTTCTACTAATCAATAAATTGAAAAAATTAAAAACTGCAAAAGCAATTTAGATGAAGATTTTAGAGGTCAGAATTTCTGGTTATTCATCCATACTTACATGGGTTGTACCGAGAGAGAATGTTTGAATCTTAGAAGTTAATAGTTGGAGTATGTATGCAAAGTAGCGCAATGATTTAGCAAATTGAAATTCCAGGAATTCGCATTTTCGTTACTACCGAAGAAGCACCTGGACCTGTTAGTTTTTATTATTATTATTCTATCGACTCATTCGAGTTTGAACGATTTAACCCATCTTTTGAAGACAACTACACTTCTTCATATCATAACAACGTATATTTATTCTAAGTTCAATGCTTTTCGCATTAAATAATTTTCATTACTCCTAAAACTTGAATGGAGAGGAAAAGCGCTGCTTCACGGTTGAACGACGCTTTACTCCCCGTGATCACTAGAAAAAAGATGTAAACTAAATTTGAAGAAATGATTGGCAAACAATGTATTGGGAAAATCTTGTGAGTATCTAGGTTGGTATGCTAATTCTTACCAAGATCTCTTAATTCAAGTTTAGTTAATAGTTCACAAGATTCCCTATTCCGCAAGAAGTCTAATTATTTTCGCGGAAAATTTTTCCGGATTCAGAATTGTTCGAGGAGTTTTTGTTATTACCTTTACGATCAAAACTTAATCTCACTCGAACTGCGATCGCTTTATTGATACTATGATTTTCTGTCTATTCGCAATAGATAAACCTGTGATTAGAAAAGATATGTATTTTCATCATTCAATGTGAATTGATAACTTTTACCTAAATCATACGAGAATTCCGACTTACAATTTAAATGAATATTTTAATTTGTCGTCGGGAATCTTGGACGACTAAATTGAAGATATAGTTCTATAGTCAATATTCATTTCGTATGCCATTTTCTCGATTTCCGCCTAAGAATACGACGATTCTGTAAAGTGTCCATGTGCGCTTTTCCAAGCGGCTTTTCTAGTTGAGGAACCGTAGGTATCGCTGTAAGAATGGAAGTCGCAAGAGATCCCGACAAAACAACTGCGCAAGGCTCTGCAATACAAAAACTCAAGATCTTGATTTTCTTGTTCAATACTTAACTTTTCTAGGTTTAACGATGGAATCTAAGATTCGCTATTCAAAACTTTGAAGAGACATGGATCTCCTTCCATTTTACATCTCATGATTAGAGAACAAATATTTTCATTGTTCAGAAGATTACTTGAATGTAGGAAGTCTAGTTCATGATTAGATCGCATCTTTTTTGAGTGTAGTAAATACGGTTTTATGTATGAGGCTTTCATTCTCTTTCACAATCATCAAAAGTATTTTGAAATTTTAGCTCTGCTTGTGCAAGTTGATATTTCTTGGGACAATATCAGGATCTTTAAATTTGAAGTTATAATATTACTACTAGTGCTATCAAAGTTCACTGAACATGGCTTGATTCTCTGCCAATGTCCCTCAACAAAAGTACAGCTCGTTGAAAAAGATTTCTATAACTCAGAGAAATGCATTGGAATATGCTTTCGCTGTGATAAACATGACAAAAAAATTATATAAGCACACACATTCAATGCATGTACGTATTAGAAACAGAGGATGAGTGAGCTGATATGAATTGAGGCTTGCTTTAGCGGTAAAAGCTAGCAAGACCCACAGCATGTAAATATATAAATATTTTGAAAAATGAGCAAAAGAGCGAGAATGAACGAAAAATATCTCAAAGGCTTTGTAAAATAAGAAGAAATTATTAATTGAAGGACACACTGTCCCCGTTCGTTCCTCAAATGAATCATTTGGCATGATAGATATATCTGTACAATCTGTATTTGTAAATATCAATAAATAACATTCTACCATCATTTTTGAGTAATTATTATATTATCTCCCCCCCCCCCCCACTAAACAAGGATAATCTCGTTTCGATTACTCATCAGCAAAATAGACCTGCCAAAGTAAATCACGTGGATGAGCAAGCCGTCAATACTGTTATGTACAGATATTGCTGATTATGATATAATTTCGCGTGCCGCATATCATATGTGTCTTAACCCGCTGACTGCCGATGTCCACATATGTGGACAAGCACGTTTTCCAATTTTTCGTGATAACTTTTGTTATATGTGTCAAAAAAATCTGGAAAA